>WOGP01002794.1:0-16116 GCA_015342065.1 Leptinotarsa undecemlineata | reverse complement strand
TTTTGTTATTTTTATAACTCTGGTTTTGAACCAACTTACTTTTTCTTTGTTTTGGTCTTGTTTTCTGTTAACAACTGCACGTTCTATTCCTTCTACATAAAAAAAAGTCTTCTGTCTTCATTTCTGTTACAATCAATGGTTTTTTATGTCGACAATGCTTCATTATGTTTATATAATCATTGCTAGTATAAATCCTTTTATTCATCTTTATTGCTTT
Source organism: Leptinotarsa undecemlineata (assembly GCA_015342065.1). Taxonomy (NCBI): domain Eukaryota; kingdom Metazoa; phylum Arthropoda; class Insecta; order Coleoptera; family Chrysomelidae; genus Leptinotarsa; species Leptinotarsa undecemlineata. The sequence continues at coordinate 15,899 of WOGP01002794.1, read as the reverse complement.
TTCAATAAACGAAAAATCTGAATCATTTGGTAGAAAGCTGTGGCCCGGTACCAGATACTTGAAATAAACTGTTTCTAAAGTTGGATGATTGCTGAGAATTGTTTTCATCATTAAAACTATCTTTATATTGCGATTTTGTCCTTCGCAACTATCTGACCACATTATAAGCGTTTTTGTGTTTGGATTGAGATGATTTTCAATGAACTTTTTCAGTACAGATCCAACTTCTTGGGCCCCTCTCCCAGCTGTCCCCTCTTTCCATACGAAACAGTATCCATTTTTACCACAATGGACACCTTCATTGTACAGCCAGAGTTGCCTCTTATGAAAAACTAAGTTTGTGGGAATATTGGGCAGTGGTAGAGTTTTTTCCATGTCGTAAGTTAACGTCTCAAGATCAGGAATTTCTTCTGCTTCTTTCATATCTGCCTTTAACTTTTCTCTGGCAGATTCAGCTTCTTGCAGATGCTTCTCGTGTGCTTCTTTCGTGTTTTGTTGGCTTTTAGATGCCTTAAATCTATCGCATACGCTACATATGTCTTTTACCAACGGCTTTCTCCGCATATTGAAATTTTCGTAAAAGATTTTTTTGAACATAGTGAAAGAAAGCTTCTTATTCAAATTTTCCTCTAAAAATAACTCGTACATCTTCCGTTCCGTTATATTGTACCCTAAGTATAAACTTTGTGTTGTGGCTCTACAGTAATGGGACTTGTACGTCGGAAATTTTTTAATATGTCTTATTACGGCTTCGACAACTGCATCTGTCAATTTGTTTTTCCCCCCTGTTGCTCACCTCTCCTATCTTTGATAATCCCATCTCTCAATTTTGACACAGCAGTGTTGATTCTCTTAGAAGAAATATTCAAGGTTTTTTCAAAAAAAGTTTTGCACACAGTCTGGTTTTTCAAATGGTAAAACCTAGTATGAGATCTTTTCTCGGAATTTTTAACTCTTTTCCGTTTAATGTCTTCTTCTTTCATATTGGCTGCAATGAACGACGTTTGTGAATTATAATTCGCTAGTTTATAAAATTCATCGGAGATATTCTTTCTGTCATCGTCTGAAAAACGTGTATGACACCTCTTCTTGCATGGACATTCGTAATTCTCAATAAAATGTTTTGAATAAACAGGTTTCCCAGATTTTGTGTAATAGTTTTTATTAATGTGTTGAAGCTTACTTTTTGTCTTAAATGTCTGTCCTACAAATTTTCTTTTCCTTCCCTTCTTTGGTCGTCCTGTTGCAGTATCCGTTATGTTTCCATTATCTTCAAGTTCATTTTCAGACATGAAAATGTAGTCAACATCATCCGCATCTTTTTCTTCTACTTCTGAATTATGTTCCTCGAGATTGTTATTATCTTGGATGTAATGGTGAATAATATTATCAGTACTTGAGGTTTCCGCTGGCTTTTCATTTTGGACATGATTAATTTGTTGGTGGATATAATTTGTCGCATTTTCTACTGGTATTTCTTTTTCATTCACATCGTTCATGTCTGTGATAGAAACTGCACTGGATGTTTCTTCCAGGTAATTATTTTTTTCCACGCCATGTAATCGAGATAAGTTTCCTAGGTCCATAATAATTACTGGAACCTCAAGTAAAACTTCATCGGAGTTTACACCTGATAAAGCGGTCGGAATTTGATCATCAAATACACATTGCATATTTTCGATGTCGAACAGTTCTTCCTGATTATTGAGTGTCTCATCAGGTAGTGTCGAAGAGTCGTGCAGGTTGGCGACTTCCAGCAATATTTCCTTCAAGAGAAGAAATATTTCAAAATTTAACGAATGGTTCCTTCACAATTATGGATATGAAACTTCCGGAGAAATATCGATAATAATAAAATTCACTTACCCTTTCGTGTTCTTTCCTTTTTTTACTTGCTGCAGAATCTAATGCCATTTGTACTAATTTTTTTCCGCGATTCATGACTTTTGATAAAAATATACCGTCAATACACTGTCGATAAAACACTGGTTGCCGTAAATGATTATAATAATCATTCAACTAGTATAGGTCGGTGATAACTGAATATATAGACAAGTGCAAACGTGAAAAAATAATGCATTTCTTCATGAACGAACATAAACGAAGCTAACCGACAGTATAACTAGAAAATGAACAATAATCAGAAGAGAACCAAGTCACAAGGAGGAGTCCAAGCGACATTGCTGCTTGTTTCGTTGAATATCTAATCGGAACCAGGCGTTTAGGTCTTTTCTGATTCATTCTGTATCTGCAATGATCCACTTAGGTCCCAGTGCAAGGTAATTTTTCAAGCCTTAATACTCATCTGGCACTTGGTTCTGTTCAGAAACATGACCCAAGAGTACTTATTTGTCGTATGAACTAATTTTCACAAAAATGTCGCTTGGTTCCTTTCTGATAAGCATTACCCAATTAAGGATTAAACGACTTACCTAAGGAAGTTCAATCCAAATTATACGAATTTGGTCACATCCGAATAGATTTACATCCCACCCTTTATCCTGAAACAAAAAGAATGGCTTTCAGCTCAGGAGTGGATACCCACCCTAGAGGCGATCTACAGCTCACGAAGTATAATGACTCAAACCAGGGCCAAGGAACATGACAAAAAGTTCTAATCTTTCAACTTGCGCGTCATAGCTATAGAAATTATTACTACAAGGTGGTAAATCTATTCGGATGTGACCAATCTAGTATAATTTGGATTGAACTTCCTTAGGTAAGTCGTTTAATCCTTATTTATTGACTGCACGCTCAAGCCAAACATATTTATTCTGACACTTAAAACTCAAAACTTCACGGCCTTCGAATCTTCAACCAAAGAATAGACGATTTAGCTTGCAAACTTTTACGACGGTGCATCAGTTTTTGATCTTCACATAAAATTGTAACACCTCCTCGTACTTTCACTCTACTATCTGACAATTACAATAACCAGATCTGTGCTGATACTTGCCGCGGATAGAGTTTCCTACTGCTTTCTTCTATAGTATGTGGCATACTTCCTTCTTTTTTTCAGTATCCAGATACTCCCAACTATAAACTGCATATACTGATATCGAAAATGTTTTCTTTCTAGGAGGACCTGTCCATGTGGTCTCCAAGTAAATGTATCCAACAGATAATGACAATAGTGAGAAGCAGAATGAAGTAGACTGAAAAACAAGCCCCTTTTGAATGTCACTTTGGATTCGGTGAACAAATTTTTTCCAGGATGATTTTACCTTATCGGCGGTTGAGAGATTCTCCACAAGACGCGAAGATTCTTGAGACAAACAAAAAAAGATTCTCGCGAAGTTTGAGAATTTCTAGATTATCTCGCTCGTTTCATTAGTGACTATTTGATAGCTACTTGCATTGTATTCGGTCGAACACTCCAACATTCCATAAATCTGAATTTCTATACCATATCCTCAACATATTTCGTTCTTCTCGGCCGCGACACAAATAAGGAAAATGGTTATCAAAATGTATACTCAACACTGGTGATTCTGGTTTTGGAATTGTTAAACATGCAAATTAGATTCCTGTTGATTGCAAAAACTATACTTCTACAAAACCGTCATTGAAGTTTTCCAAACGCCTGGAATTTTCAAAGAGGATGAGGAAGGATCTTCAGAGATTTTACCAGAGAGCGATCAGAGCTTTCGCTTATGTTTCCTGTGGATTACTGCCCAAATGCCAATGAAATACAAAAAGCTAGCACATTTATATATTTTAAAGTATATAACCCCTCATAATGCAACATGGATATTGGATATTGATGGATATTGAATTATGCCAGACATTCATTCGACAAACCTCACAGAAGAGGACAAGAAACATCTGCGGAACTATTTTAGTTGTCCTGACGAGGGTAATATATTTTCCGAAATCTTGACTGATAACAAAGAATCTTTTTTGTAACAGCCCTACTAATGTGACTGCAACCTCAGTAGATGAATTAAAAAAAAAACGAAAAAACATTTCTAGAGATAAGATTCTGCAAATTATCTGCACTTTCTCTGTTATTTAGGAGTAAATATCTTGATTAGACACTATCTTGATAAAAGGTTTCGACTTATTTGTCGCAATTCTGTTTGATTTTCTTATCTATAACAAACTCATTTCAAGATATTCCGTACTCGTATATAAATATTTATTAATGGTTATTCGCTGATATTATTGACATAGGCGCTAGTATTTACTTTGAAGTGACAATTAATTTCTTTTTATAAATAACATACAAAATCAAACTAGTAAAATAGTCAGGGCATTGTGCTATCGATGGAAACAAATTATAAAAGGACACAATTTTTTAATATCTTACAGTTGAGATGTCAGCGAACGATCGACTGAAAATAATTGATTTTTCTTGCAAATTTCTGACATTTTTCCTAACGGCTTCAGCTGTGATTAAGAAAACTTGATGTTTAGTCATCTTTGCTGAGAACAAAATTGAAATAAATCAAATTGGAGACCTAATTTCATCTAGAAATGTTCATAACCGATGGAATTCGAAAGTAGTTCTATTTAACTCTTGGGTTGTACAATTATTTCATTTCATCTTGTTTTAACTTGCATTTGATGGGGTGGACTATACAAGATCTGATAGAATATTCAGAGTTAGAATTCACTAAAACTGACGTATATATTCTTATACTTGATAGAAACCAGCTTCAGAAGCGAAATTGAAATATATGTCTAGCCAGAGAAAAGTTTTCGAATGATTTGGAAGGTAAAAACATACGGGTGATCTGTAGACGGTCAGTTTAAGTTGTTCTTAATTATTCATCAACCTATATCGTGAATTCGCCCAGAAATAAAATACATATTTTTGTCGTTTGAAATTTATCCACAAAAATACTGGTGTTTGTAACATGTTTTTACTACTCGAGATAATTCATCTGATTGAAGCTGGGATGATTCTACATCCGTGTTAGGAATAACACATTGAAAAGTAAGACCTCGTTAGGCCTTAGCTCGCACAAGTTTCTCAATTTCTGAGAGTTGTCGTTCGTATGGGGGGGGACAATTGCTTAATGAAAAAACAGATTTCAAAATAGGTTTTTTTATGAATTGAAGGAGTTATATTTTTAGGAGTGATTAATTTTTGGGAAAGAAAGTTCTTGATAAAAAAAAAAGGATAAGGGAATCTTCCAAAGAAAGGAAGGAAGTAATCAATTTGCAAATAAGTAACTCTTTACATGGATGTGTAGATCATGCAAAGAAGTAACTTTCAGACAAAAACTGAAAGAAATTCCTCCTGAAACAGCTACTTTCATACAAACATTGAATTACACGAAAGAAAAAATACTTTCGAAACAAATACTTCTATATGAACACTGAATTATACAAAAGATACTTTTCTCTACTCAGTTTGTATTTCAAACATTTGATGTGGATAAAAAATAAGATTTCATTCACATGAGTTCTGCTTTAAATGAATGGTAACAAATTGCACTTACATGGAATACTGTCATCCTCACTGGTATACATCGATGTTTCGCCTTAAGATACTTGCCTCAAGACTCTTCAGTACGTAATGACATTCTTTCACCTATTTGATTAAATCCCAGCAAAGAGGAATCTTATTTGAATATTTGTCTTGCAAATATACTTTCAATTTTGATTTGAAGATGATTAAAAAACTTTATACCCCTATATGAGGGGATTTTTTCAAAGAATAATGAGCTGTGTGCAGGAATTCTGATAAGGTCTCCATTTCTAGTTGGATAACCATGGCAATGAGAAACTGTTTGATATATCTCAACATGTTGCATAAATAATATTATACATTCAAAAACACAAATACGTGGAACTGGTAAAATTATATATTTTTGAAAATATGTTCGACACGATTCATCTGGTTTTAGATTGAAAATGAGTCGAATAATTCTTTCCTGGGAAACATATATTCTACTTAAGTTACTGAAGCATCCCCAGATGACGATGTTACAGGATATGTTGCAGTAGATAAGATCATAATAAACATTTATAAGTTGATTGGTATTGAATATATTTTTTAATTGCAATGTAACATAGTAACCTGTGTTTTGCTTATAGCATCAATAATTTTTTTCTCAACTCATTCCTCTGTCTATAAAAGTTTCAAGGAATTTCGTAACTACAGAAAGTGGTAATATTTTTGACCACCAAGTGAATATCAGTTACACATCTACACCAATAATTGAAATGCATACAAACTGTTTTCTCTGCATTGACAATCAAAACATTTATTTCACAACAATTTATGAATACTTCTGGTAAATTATTCAGTATTTTCTGTAAGTCTTCAGGACTATCTGAATCAATGGCTAATGTAGTATTATCTGCATAGAGAACTGCCGAATCTGAACTGATATAGTCAGGTAGATCATTTACGAACAACAAAAAAAGAAGCAGAAGATCGTTGACCCATTGTTCTGAAAATAACAAAAGTAGTGTCACTCTCAGCACAATTACTCACAAACTTATGAGAGGCATAACATGAGATTTCAACAGCTTCCCTTTGAAGGTTGGTGTCAACTGATAAAGCGGTGAAGCAACAAGACTAGCGCTATCTATGTCTTAGATGCGAGAATTCTCAACCTATGTACTAGATCATTGCCAGCTGGGCAAATTTCAAGTAATTCAGAAGATTCGGATGTAAAATTTGAATTTGACTCTATTTTCGTCTAGAGAAATATGAAAGATTTCTCAATGAAAAATTTGAGGGGTGACAGATAATTACGAAAGCCGGCCCTGACCGATATCTCAGCCAGCGAATGAATACATGACTCACCGCAAACCGACGCGAAAAGTCTAAATGAGTACCGAAACCACAAGAGGAATCTAGAGCGATCGTTATCGATATAAAATGCCGGCTTCGCATCCAGATATGGCAGTCTGTATTCAGGAAGCGAATCGAGCGGTTAAACAAAGAATTCGAATAGTGAAGATAAATTGAGTATTAGTTGATAAGTGTTGAATATAAATTTGTATATATTAGTAGATACTGAAATATTGTTAGAAATAAATTTGTTTAGGACAGTTAATTCTTCAATTCGTTACAATACAAACACTTGCTTTTTTGAAATTAATTAGTTATACTTCATTATATGATCGACAGAACTGCGATTGTCTATGATGCTTTCTAGGTACTCTACTGAAAAATTCGTTATCTGTCGAATCTGGTATTTACTGAAATCCAATTCAAAAATGTTTCAACCAAATTTCAAAAATCCATGACTATATATGGAATTTCATCAAGCACAAACTTTAAAAATTCAACACAGTCAGTTTCAGAAGTTTCTCCTCTACGTGGATAACATATTATTTCATAACTGTAAGTATAACTAAAACTCTCATGTTACATTAAAACTGAAAAATGTTATAATACCGACTGAAATCTTTTGCGGGAGTGGTGCAAGGCATAAAAGTTTTATAGACTTCAAAAACCTACAAATATTCAGGAGTGGTTCGATTTCTCTGTTGAAGCATATTATGATTCTGCTGCTCATGAATTTTATTGAAAATAGGGGTCTTTCTGGGTGCATCACCTAATTCCCTAGATTTGTTTTCGATTAAGAATTTAACAACTCGAAAGTTTTTTCTCTTGATACGATGTTACAGAAGTAATACTTGAGTTGACATACATCTACTCTGTAGACTCGAAGTCAAATTATTTGGCTACTCTGAGGATTATACGAAAAGAATCTAGAATTACTATGGTGGAGATTTGTGGAATAACTAGCAGCCGCCCTGGCTCTACACTAGTGCATTGCTGATACTAAATATAAATTCATCCACTGATAGTTTGAGGGCATGGTGAAACAGTTATGAAAAGACGGTTTTCTTCCATGTGCGCGACTATATCCACAGCAGCTGGCGCCTCAGTTGAAATATTAAAAAATACTTCCTAATTGCATATCTACAATATGAAGCATACTTATATACAAAATTTCAGCCTCCGGAAATATATCAGAATAGAGGAAGGGTGATGGATAGGTAACTTTATTTTATGAACGCGCCTTTTCCCCCGCGGCTGACGCCTCAGTTGGAATATTCAAAAATTCTTTTCCATGGCACATCTATGACATAAAATGAACCAACACACGGAATTTCAGCTTCCAACAATATAACGGTAGGGAGAAACAGTGATAAAAATTAACTTTCATATGTAAACGCGTCTCTTTCATCCCCAGAGGGGGCGCTCCAGTCGCAATATTCAAAAATCCTTCTCTATTGCACATCTAAAACATAAAGCGAAGCGGGAACCCAAGTACAAAATTTCAGCCATCAAAAATAATGCGTTAGGAAAATTTATTTTATTTAAGAACGCACCTTTTTCTTCGCAGTTGGCGCCTCAGTTGGAATATTCGAAAATATCCTGCCATGAAGAGTAATTTTCATATGTAATCGCACCCTTTTTACCCCCACGAGGGAAGCCTCATTTGATATATTTGAAAGTCCCTACTTGAGGCGCATTCAAGGCCTAAAAAGCACCTATAAATGAAATTTTAGCTTCCTAGGACTCAACAGTACGGAGGAAAACCTAAGCAGAAGGAATCGTTTAGAGTCAATTTGAGTGATTCAAGTGAAATATTTCATGACATCTGAAATATGAACAAACAATTTTTGATGATTTCACGAATATTCTAGAATCTGCCGCGTCAGAATTCCGTCGATTTATCAATCAATCAAAATATGTATAGATAGTGTATGGTTTTGGTCTACTTATCTTTCAATTCTATCGACATAATATTCTTCCAAACTATAATAAGTTCTATTGGAAAGATCTCTTTTCATGGCTTTTCTGAAGCTGACGTTGGTCGGTATATCTTTAATACTGTATATTCACTGTATATTTTACAGGCGTTATATAGAATTGAATCCTTAACTAGAGTGGAAGATGGTAATGGTAGTTTGAGATGGTTACTTTGACTGGTGGGGTATCTATTTACGGTAATCATTTTTTTTGTGTTTATTCATGAGACAAACTGTTTCAAGTATAAATAAATTTCAGGTCACAGAGGTATACCGTATAGCGATACCCCATTTGCGGTTCGTTTGCAGCAATTTTCACAGCATAACAACCAGATGACAGTTTTTTATTCAAATTTTTAACTTATCTCACTTAGCTTACTTATCATTATGCCATAGTATGGTGGCATCATCAGCGAATAGGGTGAAATTTCCTGTAATGTCAAGTGTCGTTAGGTCATTAACATATAGTATAAATTCTAGTTGAAACAAATGTATGCTATACGTGAATTTTTATTCAATTGCATGCATCAATTTTCATTTCGTCTGATTCAGAGAAGTCCCTTTCGACTCTAAAATACTTTTTCCAGCGTTTTTTCAATTCCAGAAAGAGCTGTGAATTGTACTTTTCGGTATGTCCTCGAACTGTCAGGAAAATAAAAAATCGCAGAGGGCCAAATCTGGTGGCTGAGGAATATGATTACAGGGTTATTTTCAGTCAAAACCCATGAACATATAATGACGAGTGATCAGGTGGATTATCGTGATTCAGACACCAGTTACTGTTTTTCCACTATAGTTGAGGTTTTATTTGTACCGGTTCTCGCAAACAGCGCAAAACTTGAAGATAATACACCTAATTGACCTCACGATCATGTGGCAAGAACTTGTGATGAACTACACCCCGGTAATCAGAGAAAATAGTGAGCAAAACCTTGACATTCGATTGAACTTGGCGTGATTTTTTTGGTTTTGGCTCTCCTGTCTCTTCCATTGAGATGATCAGACTTTGATTTCAATGCCATAATCATATAACCATAATTCGTCACCAGCTTTGTCACAATATTTTCTTGATTATGCGTTGAATTTCGAAATGGAGATGTAGAATACTAATCTTTTTCTGTCTCAAATAATCACTGAATATAAGAATGTGAATACCCTTTCCCTATATAACATAAAAATCAAAGTCAGAAGTGCTCGCAAACGAGTATACATATCTACAGATTGAGAATATTTATATGCGACACTCATTCATTTTTTCAGTAATTCATCATCCCACGTTCCGAAATACACTGTTCTAGTTCTGCAAAAATAATCCAAAAAATGAATATGACAACAAATACTGGATTGACTCTTATCACAATTGGATTCATCTCTTCATCTTTCATCTTTGGATATTCAAGCGATATAAATGAAAATTGTGATTGATTGTGATGGAAACGTTGTTGATGAAAGTTTTCGCAGATTCAGCAAATGATTCATTTATTTAGGAAGCGATATTTTAGGATCGTCTAGGGGCATTGGGGTGAAGGAATATAAATTGTATACAAAATATAGCCTTCAAAACTTTTACGGTAATAACAAAGCTCCCAATTTTCGAAAGAAGTTTGTCAAGATGTATTCAGTTCGAATATTACGGGTCAAAAGATTCGACACGACTTTTGTTTTATCTTTAAACGGCTTCCGAAACACATTTTTCATAGTAATAAACGAAAAGAAAATAACAAATGAGTATCAAGCCGATGAAAATCATTATCAAGATTCACTGATATATGTGCTTGTTTTTATCAACCTTTTTGTTATATTCTTTTACGAATATGAAAACTCCGACTCTGGAAACGAGAAAATCTGTTGTAGAATCTAATGTGGAGCCGAAAACGACGAGTAGTTCAGAGAGCAAGTCCAGTTCCGAAAAAAGAAATTCCATGGCGACTGAAAAAAAGGACAAAGGCTCGAGAAGAAAATGGGGAAAAGCGGATCGGTAAGCCCCAATCGTGAACATGTTCAAGTTGAAGATGAAAGTGTAACTATTTTCTTATTTATCGATTACTTTTACGCATCGATTGATTATGACTTTCCAGAAAAAGCAAGTGCAAGTCTGACCTTTCATCTACTACTGCGGTTAACATTATCAAAAACGATGCGGTAAAATTCGCAGAACCCACGATATTGCAGTTTGGTGAACGTGATTTCACTTCTCTCGATTGAATCAAATGACTTTGTGTACAATTGAGGACAGGTAGCCAGATTTCATCGATGTTCATTGCATTTTCTTATCTATTAAAATCATTTCTGTGTTTCAGATTTCACTAATGTTCATCGCCTTTTCATTTTTATTAAAAGTATTTCTGTGTTTTCGAATTTCTACTGCCTCTCTATACAGGGTGAGGCACGGTCCCTATAACCAAATCATTAATATTGTTGAAATTTTCCCATTTTATCATTTGTGTATTGATTGAAACTGCGAAAGGAAATTATTCTGGAATCTACATGGTGGCTCAATAAAGTGTGTGTGTGTGTGTGTGTACGTTCTATTTTCCTAAATGAAATACCCTTCCAGTACACTTTTGAGTGGGTCAGAAAAAGTTGATATGATTTTCGTGTTAAGAATCACACGTTAAAAGTAAGACCTCGTTAGTCCTTACCTCGCACAAGTTTTTCAACTTCTGAGAGCTGTCGTTCGTATGGGGTGCGACAGCTGATTAACGAAAAAACAATTTTTTTTAAACAGAGGTACTATATACCTAACCAATACCTAAGGTATTGATTTTTTTATGAAAATGCTGGGTAAAATTGAAAATTGAATATTATCGAAATGTATAGAAATCACCCCTTAGAATTCTGATCAAGCATGAAAGAGGTTTTGGGCTATTGATTTCCATGAAACCCCCTTCTAAATATCATACAGAATGTTCACAAATCATTGCCATTTCATTATAATTTCGGACAAAATGAAATTTCGAATAGAACACTGTATTTTTTGGTCTGAACGATATGAAATTCAATTATCCTTCATTTCATTTCGGGGTTTACTGTACCAAAAAATTCTTTTTTTATTCAACACTGTCAAAATACAATCTTTTCATATATCGTTTTCCTTTCATAAACCACGTTCGTAAGAATGAATATAATTGAATCAAACGTGTTTGAAAATGGAGAAAATATTTACTGATATGTCTTTTATTATATACATTAAACTTTCTCATGGTAATAAAATACAGCTACAATCATTTCTCAAAGTTGCGAATTGCAGAACATAAACACACTTTTCTAATCTTCCTTTTTGGAATCTTCAACTATTACTTCTATGCAATTTCCAAGCTAGGCATTCAACTTGCAGCTGGTAATTCTAAACATATGTGGCTAGAAAGCTTTCAGAAAATTACGCTTTACTTTTATCACGCCGTTGATGTTTTGAATTGAAGTTTGGGGTCTTCGTGTTCCAGTTTGTGAATGTTTCAAATATCATTGAAATAAACGTATCATGCCATATTTCTTTCGATTCAGTGTTGAGTGTATTTTCATTCGAAGAATGAACTAAGAAAAAAGTAGAGCTGGGAAGTATTTTGTTACTCGTTGTCGTTACTAACAGATCATATCAAATAAATATTCAGGTGAAATATAGAGACGATATTCTCTTATTCTATTCACAAAATTGTCAAAATATCTTGAATTTGTGAGCAAAATATCTAAACACTTCTTCTGTATCTTTGCATTTTCAGGTAATAAAATTTTCGTTCAGGTGTAATATTCAGGTATGCCGTAAGAAAACTGAAAAGCCACTATTTCATTGAATCAGTAGTTCATTTCACATAATTCCATGGTTTTCCTTTGAATCAAATTTGTTTCATGAAAAAATCTTCTGGCTTTCTCCTTCTTTAACATCATAAATAAAGTTTGAAGCTTCGTTGAAAGTGAAGAATTAATTTTCTCACATATATAAAAACTCTTCACAAAGATGTGTGGGTCATGCAAAGACTGGCAAAATGAATATAACCGATATCACTACTTTGTGGAGTATGAACAGTAAGTTTCACGAAAATTACTTATCAGATTCACAAGAACTGTGCACAACGTAATATGAAGGATTATTGATGTGAAATTTCATTTTCATCCCGAAAAGTAGATCTCATTCCAAAAGCATTTTTGTGTCTACCTACTTTCACACAAGAATGGATGATCTGTAAAAACCAATAATCTGTTCAAGTGAAATGGATAGTAAACTGAAAAATTTACCTCGAGAAGTTGCGCATGACACAAAATTGTGAAACTAAAATTCATTGTTTCTTTTGAGAGACTTTCAAAAATTTTTCAAAAGGGTTAACTGGATTGAAAACTAATATGTGTATATAGGAATCCAACCTTGTCTGTAACATTTCAAAATAAATTAGGCCAGTCAGATTACCTTCAAAATAATTTGAACAGTTAATCGATTAGTCAATTCGCGCTCCCAAACATTATGTTTTTTACTTGTGATGCACCGTTTGGAACGTTAAGTGTAGTAATGAATATTAATGGAGTTTTTTTTCCAACGCCAATTCATTATTTCAACACTTCGACACCTATTTCAATATAAGCCGGCACCTGTCCATCTTCCTCGATAGTTCGAAAGTTGTTCTGACTTTTGCCTCGTTTCTTGATCACGAAGTCCTGGCTGTGTCATAGTTGAAGATGCCTTATAATTTGGTCATAGTCTTCCTGTTCTTGGGCCATGAGGGTTTGGAAAATATTCGTTGCTTCTCTACGCAACGCCAGTGTTAATGCTACCGCTTTTTCTCCTGCATTCCATCCATACGCTCCAGCCACAGCTTCGAATTGTCGGCGGTAATTTGCCCAAGGAGTTTTCCGTCGAACTGGGGCGGCTTCATGGAGAGCTTTACTGGTTCAGAACTGACTTTAACATCTTTCATTACCGTTTGAAGTTCTTCCATATTGACACTTAGTTCGTTGTGGAATTGACCGCGGTTGTAGTGCGCCCGACTCATGATCGGAAGGCCGTGGGTTCGATTCCCGCGTCGACCAGATATTTTTCTCAAGATAATTCATCTGGTTGAAGCTATAATGATTCTGCCACCGTGTTAGGAATCGAAAAGGTATGACCTCGTTAGTCCTCAGCTCGCAAATCGAAGCTACGTTTCGAGTTTGTTGACGGTAGTCTGCAGGTTTTTTATGCTGCGGTAGATGCGAAATGCCTGCGGTGGACATTATCAAAAATGATGAACCAACAAAAAAAAGCTCGGTTTGTTGTCACAGCAGATACTACATTATTGTTTTGAGTTTTCCGTTTCATTCAACTGGTGGAGGGCATGGCTACATTTTTATTGGTTGAATGGAATAACATTCAAACTTTCTTTATGTTAATTCGCTACGTATATACTCTTGGATTGTAATAACGTTGTTAAGATTTTCAGAAATGGAAAAAATCGACCTCCCTGAGAGTTTCTCAAATACATGTTTTTTATGAATAAAGAGATTTTTTGCCATCATAGGTTCACACACTGTTCATCTTCAGGAAAAACAGATCAACTGTAAGAACTGAGCCATAGTTACAAGAAATGGGATTCGACCAGTCAGAGTAATGAAACATTTTTTTCAGAAATGACAGTTTCCTGAATATATTAGTATCATCTAAATAATTATTCCATGACATCCTAGTTTTTCACATTCTTCATCCGCATGACAAACAGTTCTGCCGTAAAAACCCAGCCACAATTTTTGCAAATGAGAATCGATCAGTCGCAGTAATGAAGCCATAATTTTCAGAAATGAGAAGTTTTCAAATATACTTTTTTATGGAAATATGGATTTTATGCCATCAGAGTCTTCCACACTATATATATTCACGAAAAACAGTTATAGCGTTAAAACCAAACCTCTATTATCAAAAATGAAGATCGGCCTGTTCTAGTTACAAAGGCATGATTTTCAAAATTGAGAATTTCTTGAATATATTTCTATCAAAAAAATAAGAATATCGTGGAATCATATTTTCCTACACTCGGTATATCCAGGGAAAACAAACGAAAAACGATTCGCAAAATGGAAATTGCCTAGTCTGATTTTTTTTTGTTTTTGTTTTTTATTTTTGCAGTCCATGGCTTTGAATAGTCATTTAGTCAAAAAATAACTGCTTTCTCCGCGATTTCTCCGAAAGATATTTTTCAAGTTTTTGAAATTTCATTATTTTTCACATTTTATAAAAAGTTTGATCTTCTGGGTGTGTAATGAACTATTAGTTCAAAAGAGTTGTTTACATTAACAACCTATTTACCCTGGAGTAGCAATTATGAAGATAAGAATTTGGTTCTATTGTAGCTTTCCACACTGTATATCTCCGGGTGAATTCGTAGTCATGCATTGTAGGAAAAATGAAAAAAATCAGTATATAATGTTGACAAAAATGAAAGCAGGAATATGTCAGTGACGAAGCAGTCTACTGTGAGTAGGTTTTGCATATATTTTATATCGGTAAACGAGTATAGTTGCACCCCTAGAAATACCGCCAAACGAAATTGTCGATATTTCCACGACAATTGCAGTACACTTCAAAAAATGTTTACCTTGATATTCTGTGCTGCAGTTGTTTGTGATATTTACCTGAAACAAAAACAAAATATGTATGAGTGGTGTGAGTTGAGGAATTTGAATATATTATTATTATTCAATTCTGGACCAACCACAGTAATTACATGAATTGATGTGAATCTGTCTGTATTCAATATAATTAAAATACCAGTTGTTAAACTCAGAAAATGTGTCCGACTATTATGATATCAGAAGCTGTGTTTCAACAATATTTTCAGTTAAACAGGGTGTTATAGTGTCAAAATATATACAGTCCATTCCATTTGAAACAAGCCTTGCTGAATTACTTCGGTTCAATGAATTGCAGGAAAAATAAAAAACACGTCAATCATAGTATACAGGGGGACACATTTTGACATATTTACATTTGATGTTACTTTCCCTATCGCACCCCCAGCGCATGTCACCAATTTTTTTAAAGTAAAGTAAAGTAAAGTTTATTTGACTACATTACATTACATTTGTAGCAGGTCATTACAAAAAGGTGTATATAACATATCTATAAATAATTTGATGTACCTATATATTTTAAAAATTAATTTTTTTTTAAATCACAAAATGACTATTTTCGATAAAGTTTAATGTAGTAA
>WOGP01002793.1:342-16118 GCA_015342065.1 Leptinotarsa undecemlineata | reverse complement strand
ATTATTTGTTAGTTACTGATATGCTCAAACTTAGATACTCAAGTTGAGTTTTCTTTGTCATAATTTCTGTCGTTAAGTTTTACCTTGCAAGTAAATAAAACCGAGTAATTATCATTCGGTATTTTCTTCTTCAACTTATTACAGCAATAGTAACAATAATTAGGTAATCATTGGCTGTCGCGGGACAGATTGATGACAGTCAATCATTGGCTGTCGCAGGCCGGATTGAGACCCCCAGTCTAGAACATCAAAGATTTGTCTGTCTTTCATATATGCTTTCACGGAAGTTGTGCATATCAGAAATACGCGACGGACTGTGAGTGCTCATCATTTTGAGGTACAACTTCGTACACCTTGAACTTTACTGTTCAATAACTTTTTAATTTGGATAACTACCTTAATATGAAATGAATTTTCTGAAAACGTTTTTCCAAATGAATTAAATCTTCAGCGATTTAAATCCAACGTGAATCGGAACTATCGCACGGGCACCGCTCTTGGAGTGCCTCAAGGATTTTCCTGTAGTGTATATAGCGAAGTAGATAAATTTCGAACGAAAAAACGCCAATATTAAATGATGCAACAAAAACCAAATGTTTCACACCGCAATTTATATTTTCTTCTATTTATTCATAATGCAGTAAGTTCATGTCGGTGAATATTTTCATTCTTAATAAAATTTTGTTCAATGTCATCAACTGAGCTCGTATATGATCTGATGAAATTAAATTCTAAGAATTCGATGAGTTTGATGAGAATGGATCTTCATCCATTCATCATCAAATCAAGTTCACAAGTTTATATCATTCAAGCTCCAATGTCCATCAGTTTACCGCAGTCTTGATTTGTCAAAGTGACAGCTTTTTCAAAAGTAATGTCGAACATTGGAATAAATGGTTTTGGTCGTATCGGCAGGGCATTCCTCCGTTGTGCGATGGAAATGGATGCAGATGTAGCGGCAATCAACCAACCATCAGCTGATCCAAAATATATAGCATACCTTTTCAAACATGACTCTTCTCATGGCAGATTCTATGGCAAAGTGTGTTCCGATGACAAGCATTTGATAGTAAATAAGCAGAAAATACGCATTTATTCTGAAACGGATCCGAAAAAAGTTCCATGGAAAGATGCTGGTGTTGATTGGGTAGTTGAATCTTCTGGTATTTTCACCACCACAGAGAAAGCTTCCCTACTTCTCCAAGGGGGAGCCAAAAAGGTGCTAATTAGTGCTCCTTCGAAAGATGCTCCGATGTATGTTTGTGGAGTCAATTTGGATAGATATAATCCAAAAGATAAGGTAGGAAACACCCATTTTGTATTTTGTCTGCAAAAGATAATGGAAATGATGAAAATTATAATAATTATATAATAATAATGACAACAATAAACCATTCTTTTCCCGAGAGGCATAAATGTTCATATTAGAAAAAAAAACAATATAGAAAAGTATATAGTAGTTCATAACAGAATATTTCACTTTTTTTAATATATTTTTTAGACATTTTCTAAGAATTTGGCGAATTATTATATAGTTCGAAACCACTCAAAAAATAAAATTTTCACCACATTTTCAATAGATCCTCCGTTTTTTAATGCATTGCTGAATAGATATAAATAAATCACTGTTTATTTTGAAAATCAAATTTGTAGTGTTTCATTTTATTTTTGGCCACATGAATGAAGGTGCAAAGTTTGAGTTTGTTTAACATTGATGAATTGTCTAATACATTTTTGGGTTTGGTTTGGGAGGGTGAGTGTAGACTCATCAACTAAGGCCACATATGACCCATTGTACATCCTCCCGAGGAGTTATCCTCCTAGATCATTGTCCATCCTGTCCTTTCCAGGAAGGTGGACAGGTCAATAGGAGACATCTTATTTATGTCGGCAGGTGTAGGCCAAGTAGGTCAGTCAGAAATCCTACTGTTAAGCATAGATTTTTCCTGGTCATCGCCAGATGTTTCTTTAGCGCCATCTTCCTCCTCCTCCTTTAATTTCATCCCATCTCATTAGGGATTGGGCATGAGTGTAACATCTGGCTTCTTCCGTAATTGTCGAAGTCATCAGGCCGTAGGTGCCACTCTTGTCATGCCCTTTAATCCACCTCGGGATAGTGTTATTATCTACCGATATTGTGCTGACAATAAGATCTTTTCCTTTCATCTGGATTTTGAAACTTGGTTCTCTATCGCAAAAAAAACAGAGAAAGTTATGATTTTGAATGTTTTTGATATTCCAGCACACACTTTATCACCTATTAATTTGACTTGAATGTAAATACTTCGATAATATTGTGTGCCAAATGAAAAATGGTCTAGCTAATTCATAAAACTTTGAGTTGCCATCGATGATATAAAAATTTCTATGTTGGTAATAATCTTCAAACAGAACGTATTTGGAAAATAATGCTAATATTACTGAAGTTTCTTCCCAAGACCAAGCCGTTATTTCAACACTTCTACACGTGTTTCGATCACCAAATGATTATCTTCCGGAGGAATATCAAACTCAATATTTAAAGTTTGATCTTCCTCTTGAAGATGATAACTTAGTTTGGTGTTGGAAATAAACTCCAGTAATATTCATTACTACACCAAAGGTTCCAAACAGTGCATCACAAGTACTAACTTACATGTGTAAATGAATCATGATAACGTTTTCAAAACATCGACTTCAAATATTCCAAAACATAGTGAGTGAGTTGAAGTCGGGCGACCTTACAGACTGCTGAATGAACAATATGTAATTTCCATCATTGATTTATTTCTGTTTCAAAGATTATCTCTATGGCGTCTTGCACAACCAATTGTTTGGCACCTTTAGCGAAAGTGGTTCACGAAAACTTTGGCATTTCTGAGGGTTTGATGACAACAGTGCATGCAGTTACTCTTAGCCAGAAACTTATTGACGGAACTGCCAAAAAAGCATGGAGAGATGGAAGGGGTGGTTTTCAGAACGTTATACCATCATCGACCGGTGCCGCAAAAGCAGTTACCAAAGTAATTCCGGAATTACAAGGAAGACTCACAGGTATGTATCTTTGAGGTTCATTCAGGATAGTAATACAAATTATGAGAAATGCATTCATGTTATCATCAGAACTATTATGAAATAAGGTAGGTATCTGCATATCTTGAGGAATCTAAAGCAAAATACTTCAATTTGAAAACATTTTTTCACTATATCTGTTATCGAAAAATTATGTTTTTTTCATATTGACCAAAGTGCATAGCCAAATACGTTGAAACTTGCACATAGTTGGATAAATCTCTGACATTCAACAGTATGAATTCGTTGAGGTAGAACTTCATACCTACTGAAGTAACTTCAGAGTGGAATAAAAAGGTTTTTACATCAAATTAGACCACATTCAGAGATACCTTCGAAAGGATTTTTTTGAAGGAGACAGGAAAATTCTCAAAACACTTTGATAATGGTACCTAACTGTGCGATGTATTTTACATTGTATTTGAAATGTGATAATATAATTCATTTGCGAAAACTGTCTCAATTTTACAAAGACGCCGTTCTTCAAATGAAAGAGTTCTTGAAACGAGTAGTTCGAGTTTGTGTCTGAAAGTTACTTCTTTGCATGATCTACACATCCATTTATAGAGTTACTTATTTTCAAATTGATTACTTTCTTCCTTTCTTTGGAAGATTCTCTTATCCTTTTTTTGTATCAAAATGGAGTAGTAGAAAGCCACAAATTCTCTTTCCCAAAAATGAATCACTCCTAAAATTATAACCTCTTCAATTCAAATAATAAACAACATTCAAAACGAACTTTATCTAAATTCAAGAATGTCGTCGCGTATCGTTAGCTTCACTTATTCATTTTGGCCATATAAATATTGCTGGTGCAGCCTACTTAGTCATGCACTATTCGTAAAAAATATTAACCTAAAAAGGAGGACGTTGTATTCGAAAAATGTGATCGAAGAGCTTTGAAATTGTGACACCCTGTATATCATATATTGAGGCGGCACATAATTTTGTTCATGATTGACTAAGCCATTACTTGATGAGTAATTTCACAAACTACACTCAACGACTTGATCTTCACAAAGTTTATTTTCAAAAATACCGTCAAATGTTTCGCAGAACAGAACCATCACAGAAACTTTTTTCTAGTGAATAATATACTGAAAGTTGATACTTTACTATTTTTATGCACCCCACATAATCACCATTGCGGACTACCAACTAGAGCATATTATATCAATTCTACATCAATAATAATATGTCTATGTAATACATCGGTTTCTAAGAAAACAAGTTCAGTAATGAATCCAGTTGGTCACTCAGTAAAATGTGTGAATTTTTAAGTTCACTTATTTTCATTGCTTCCAAATGATTTAGTTTCAAATCTATGGAATTTCGAAATATCCGTTAAAGATATGATTTTCTTCTGAAAGATGATTTTAATATGTTAATATATGATGTTCCTGGATGCGATTCCTAAATGTTCTGCCGGTTTGCCGCTTTTGTGTTGACTTTTTTTAAAAGTATTTTGTCTATTGATTCAGCTTTGAATCTATTGTTAACTGCAATTTGCTTGATGACATTCAGTTCTTCAATAGAATTTTCTACTGAAAAAGAAACTTTGACCAATTTATGAATCATGCTATTATAAAATGCTATTTTGTGTTGCCACGGATGGGTGGTTATATCCATTTGAAAAGGTTTGTCATACATTGAAAAATCATATTTGTTGTTCATAACACTGATTGTCAAGTACAAGAATATTACCGGAGTTTTTTCCAAACACCAAACCGTTATTTTAATACTTCGACACGTGTTTTGATAACCAAGTGATCATCTTCAAGAGGAAAAATGAACTGAAGATTAATCTTTCTTTTGAAGATGATCACTTGATGATTGAAACACGTGTCGAGGTGTTGAAATAACGATTTGATGTTGGGAAAAAACTCCAGTACCATTCAAGTCCAAGAAATTGACTGAGTTTAAATTGTCTGATTCTACTACTGTTAGGAATCACACGTTGAAAGTTAGGACCTCGTTAGTCCTTAGCTTGCACAAGTTCTCAACCTCTGAGAGTTGTTGTTCGTATGGGGGCGACAGCTGATTAACGGAAAAATATATTTTAAACTTCAATGGTGAATTAGGTATTTTCATGAATTTTGTTAATATCCCTATGAAAAATAAATAATTCTCTCTTATTACGTGTGAAATATATTAAATCGTCATCCACACATCTACGCCCACACACGGATGCTTAAAGGGTCTCAACGGATTTCTCATAACTGAATCTTCTGAAGAGGGATAAATATTGCTGTTGAGGTGAAAATAATTCTGTTTCAGACATTACGACACAACTAATATTAACTCGTACACAAGATATTCACTTCATCGATTTCTTCTCACTGAACTTGTCACTATTCCCTGACTTTTCCTGATTTTTGCTATTCATGACTGCAAGTATACTTGAAAGGAATCAATATCCGCTTGTCGATTCAGACTTGCAAATCATCACTAACTGAATATTCATAGCAACATAGCTACATGTACTACAGAAGCAATGTCCATATTGCTAATTGTTAATATGCTTATATGCTAATAATAGACTGTATATCAGTTTCCAGTCGAAATACATAAAAACGACCAATAACTGTTTGAAAAATCTGTTTAAAATCTGTTTTTCCGTTAATCAGCTGTTTTTAATCAACTGTTTTTAATTATAAATGTATTCTAACAATACTGGTGTGATTACTTCGTTCATTTCTGTCATATAAAATGACTGGAAATATAATATACATGACATACGTAACAAAGCTTTCGAACTCTTATTTGTTACAGTACTCAAAAATGAGCCAACGGAATTCATATTGAATCAATTTAATTTCAATAATAACTATGGACTAGTAGTTTGCCAATAATGAATAAAATGAAGAACTATAAGGCAATATATCCACGAACATCTGGAATGCTTCAGAATTTGAAGCGATCATCAGTATTGTTACTGGAAGCAAAATAGGCGACCCATCTTTGAAAAATATGCACCAGGGAAAATGAAAATGTTGTCGATGGTTCTCTCTGGAAAATCTCTGTCGCCAATGCTGATATCTTCAGTCACCTATCGATCTCTTGGAAAAAAATCATAAATTAGATATATTATTGCTCTCAGAAGTATACTTCTATTTTCATTTCCATTTTGTTGAGTGAACATCAGATGCTAAAGCAAATTTTCAACAACATATATACCAACAAAAAGCAGAAAAATATTACTGTCTTGATGTAATAGATACCAGGTAAAATTTGATGCTATAAAAACCCAGGTATAAGTTTTCTTTGACAGTAAATGTAAGGTAACCAGATCATATACTGCCATGGCACCAAATTTCTTCATCTGTCAGTCACTCAAATCTTTGGAACTCTATTTTGAATCAGTACATGCTTCAGAAATTATTAATGGCAATAGAGCTGAATGAGACTTTCAGATTGTCCATAAAAAGCAGTCTGCCTGATATCGAAGAAATGAGGGGTTTCGTCTTTTCAGAATAGATACTTTCATAAGAATTTTCTGGGTTTAACACAATAAGCTTCGAATCATACTTTTTGAAGAACCTTCTATTCAGAAACGGTATTTATGTCGAATCAATTCAATCAATAAATATAATTAATACACATCAAGCTAAATCAGGTTATTCGCCATATTCACCTAGACAGATTCTCGAGGAATTTCAAAGATTCTCCTATAATTCTTGTGCATCCCAATAAAAATAGATATATTGCAGCAAATATTCCATTGTCACTGTCATTGCCATTTTGATGATTCAAAATTTTGATGAGCATATTACAATTGATGCAGTGATTTTTGTAAACTTAATGCGCTTCAAATATTAAAATTTGTTTTGTACAGGCATGGCATTTCGTGTTCCGGTGGCATGTGGCTCTGTGGTAGACCTGACCGCCCGCATATGTAAATCTGCAGATATGGACACAATTAATCTAGCTATTCGAGAGGCTTCTGAAGGGTCACTCAGAGGAATCTTGGGATACACCGAAGAAGAAATAGTTTCATCTGATATTATAGGTACTCATTGTACCTCAGTCTACGATGCTAAAGCCGGAATAGCCTTGAATGAAAATTTCGTTAAGTTAATTTCTTGGTACGACAATGAAACTGGTTACGCAACCAAGTTGGTGGAGTTGCTCAAATACGTTCAGCGGAAAGACTGTGAGGCAGCTGAAAAAGAAAAACAGTTGAAGGAAAAGAAAAGTAAGGAAAAGGATTGCCAAAAGGGAGACAAACAAGATAAGAAGTGAGTTCAAGAAAATGATGAAATAAAGATTAGAAATTATATAATCTGTAAACATTTATTTAATAAAAGTGAAAATTCGTTTTTTTTTCTCTATTTAGGAGTCCCTCTTCTTTTTCATGATATTTATTACAGCAATCTTGTTCCCTCAACTAGTTTGTATGGATCATATCCTTATAGACATTGTCAGTGTCCTCCACAAACGGTTTATTTTGTATGAATTATGACGAGCTATCCCTGTCTTTCTGTTGCATTGTCTGCAGCAAAGTTATCCGTTGTACAGCCCTATTTTGTTCAAGTGTTCTTTCAATGGACAGTGACCAGTGAGTAGCCCAATGAGGGTTCTGAGCAAATTGAGGTGTATTTCAACTCAACCGTCAACACTTTGCAAACTGGTTCTTCTAATCACCCTTATTCAGTTATTCTGAAACTCAACGAATCATAATTGCAATCGTTTTCCTTTTTGGTAATCGCAAAATATGATCAGTAAAGAATTAAATTTCGTGAAAATCAAATGAAATCGTCACCAACAATTGGGTTCAAGCCCCAGGCTGAACGATCGATTTTCACTTGCTATCGTCCAATCCATATTAGGAATCACACATTTAAAGATAAGACCTCGTTAATCCTTGGTTCGCACAAGTTTCGACTTCTGAAGGTTGTCGTTCGTAGGGGTGCGACAGCTGGTTAACGGAAAAACAGATTTTGAACAGATTTTTAACAGATTTTCAAATTCAACAATATCTATGTTAGAAAGTGTCTCTGAACAAATGTGGCCAACTCCACTCCACATAAATGAGTTGATTTGGGCGCCACATCAATTTATTTCCCTACGAAATACTCGATATGAGTCTACCTCAACCCTGCAACTTACGAAAAATACTGATTAAAAATATATTTCATTAAAAGGAAAGATGATTTATATGAATGCAAGCACAATAGAAGGAGTATGAATGTGCAAGAGTTACTACGGAAATGGAGGGATCTATTTACACCAAGGAAAATCACAAGAGGTCTTTTCTGGCGTTTAATCGTATTCGACGGTAGGTTTATTCAAAAAAGATTCGTAGTGAAGTCATTATTAATGAGTTTCGTCAGAATGTAATGATTCAATTTGTCAAATGTCAGATACAATAATAAAAACAAACTTTTCAATTTTCTCTAACCTCATTGAGAATCATATTTATGCATAAAATTTTTTGCATGAATATTAGAAATGTAGCTGCATTTTTAAAACAAATGTACCAGCATCTTTCTTTATATTCGAAATATAGATCAATAAGTACATATTCTAACAAAACGTAAGGTCAAATTCCGTTTCAGAACCAACTACAAGCTGGTTTTGAATCACGAATACGTTCATAGTGTATGTGACGTCATCGTTTCAATATCAGAATGAATGTTTTTGGTTCACAGACGAATACATTTTGAATACATGAGCACCAGAAAACCTAAGGATAGTGACACGGCTGCTTGAGCTCAAGCGCAACGTACCGGTGTAAACTTATATGAAACCCCTGTATAGTGCACAATGAGAACAACCTGTAGGTACTGTGGTGATTTGTTTGAAGGTGATTGACAACGTTCATGACGAATTTCATTAGTTTGGACTTCCATTGTCTGATATATAAAATGATTTGAAATCCTTGAAACAAGTAATAAAAAAACTAAAAATAAATAGCTGAAAATAAGAATTATATTAAGCAAAAAAAACTTGAAATGAAATGATAGTGAAATAAAATACAATTGAAAATGGAACAATTTAACAAAAATTAAAAAAGTTAAGAGAGTCTAAGCCAAGTTACTTCACGACGTTTCGATTGTTAGTACCCAACCACAATGGTCTTCGGGTGATGACTGGACTAATTTCTTCGATAGATAACTATTTATGGATTATTCGAGTAGTTTCACTTATCTCCGCTTTTCTTTTTCCGCTTATATGTGGCCCATCTCTACGCTAGCTTGGCCGAATACATTGTTGAACAACATATATGCGGCCTCTTTTAATTTCCTCCTAAGTTAGTGCTCCTCCCTGTGCATGATCTCAGCTTGGTACCACTCGATGTTATGTTGATAGGTTCAAACATGTTTCTTATGCTCGGCAATGTAAACATTCAATGGCCTCTTAGTTTCATCGATATAGGATTTTTCGCACTCACAGGATATCCGGTAAATGCAATTCTTGGAATCGCATTTCGCGTTTGGTGACCTGGTTTTCGTGTGGCTGCTACGGATAGTGTTTCCGGATCTGAAGCTGGTTCTGATGTTGTACTTGGACCCACATTTTCTTCTCCTTTTCGATAAACTGGTTGTGACGGCTTATCTTCCTGCGAGTTCCTGCTTTCAGCCAAATTCTGTTCCACCATCTCTTTGAAGTAGCCATTCCGTTGAAGATCATTTTTGATCACTATTACTGATTTTTTTTTTCCAAACACCAAACCGTTATTTATAAACCTCGACATGTGTTTCGATCACCAAGTGATCATCTCCAACAAAAAAATCAAATAAATTATTCATGCTCACAAAGCTGTCCTTATTTATACCATAAATACCTATTCTAGGTACCTATGTCTTAAGTGTCTTGAATTAATTTCACAATATTGCCTTGCCTACTAGTTTTAAATTGATTTTACGATGTGTCTTTATGTAGTAGTTAGGTAAATATAATGAATACTATATTATTTCAACAAGCTATACCATCGTTATTCATAATATTATTGTTTACTTATTTCTACAATCTCATAGACATCTAGATGCCTGTCGTTGTTGATTTGTCTAACTAATCTTAATGAACTGAAGTCTATGGAATGGTTTCGTTGCAAAATATGATAGGCGACTGCTGATTTTTCAGGTCTTCCATATTTCAAGTGTGCTAAGTGTTTCTTATATCGTATTTGAATATTTTTTTATCTGTCAATAATATTTTGCATCGCAGTCCTCATATTCAATTTCGTATATTCTAGACTTTTCCAAATTCTCGACTTTGTCATTTGGACTTTCTAAATGGCTCGGTACTGTATGACTTATTATAAAAACCAACTTCATACCTATTTCCTTGAAAATCAAAGTTCTTCGTGTATTGGTGGTTTGGAACTGAGATATATTCATTATGGTTTTTGCCCTTTCTGAAGTCGAGATTTCGCTAATTTTCAACCTTAACTTCTTCCTTATTATGTTATCTACAGTACCCCTCGAGAAACGGTTAGTTGCTGATACTTTCTGTATTGAACGTTTTTATTTTGTGAACCTGTCATGTGTGAGAGGAAAAGTCAAAAAACGATGCGCTAGAAAATTTAGCCCAGGATGTTTGTGCTGTCCACAGTGATGTGAACTGTCAGGAATATACCTGTACGTGCTTGTTTCTTTTCTGAATATATAGTATTCTAACCCTCTGTGTTGGTTCCTCATTACAAAATAATCAAGAAAAAAAGTAGTAATTCTGGATAAATCGTACTACTACGAAAGAGTTAATTCGTCCTTCCAACCGAAAGACGCATTTTTCACACAAGATGCTAATGGCATCGCCACCTTCACCAGTTGAAGGCAACAATTATATGGAGTGGTTTGAAACTCTGGCCATTGAAGAAGCCCACAAAAAACCTCGTGTATGGTTGAGATATGTTGACGACACCTTCATGATATGGAACCTTGGGAATACTGACTAGACGCCTTCCTGAAACACATCAACAGCGCGAGATCTTCCATCAATTTCACAATGGAGAAGGAAGTCTACAACGAACTGCCATTCTTGGACGTATTGGTGAAGAGGACCGACACTAAGTGGGAAACATATGTATACCGAAAATCCACTCACACGGGAAAGCATCTGAACCACGAATTCAACCACCATCAATCGAGTAGAAGAGGAATCATCAAGACTCCATCAGACCGTGTCTTCGGACTCTGTGATACGAAGGAAGGTCTCGAGAAGAAACTAGGCATCATCAAAGACGATCTTTCTGCTTACTTTAATTGTTATTTTCAGCTATACATTTTCAATTCTTCTATTTATTAAATTCTTTCAGGGATTTCAAATCATTTCATATAATATCAGACAATGGAAGTCCGAACCAATGAAATTCATACTGTGATGACGTTCGGCTTCAACGAGTAGTCTAAACGTGATTACCTGGAAATATTTCCCCTGCTGCCTCGATTAAGTGGATATCCTGTATTAAATCCTCCTTTGGAGTAATTTAGGCTGAACATTTTATCTAGGTCCACCCTGTGGACCTGTGTGGTAAAAAAACCCTCGCCGCAAGGAGTTTCTCACCATATTGCCGATGGTAAATTTCCTATCTAAAGTGAACGATCTCTTGGAAATGAAAGTAACTTTACCTATGTCTCTGTTAGAATCCATGAGAAAGAAGAAATCAAAAACAGATGAAGTCGTTTCAAATCTTCCTTCACAGTCGGAATTTATCAAATTTGATTCGAAAAAGTAGTCGTGATGAAGGGTCAAGATCATATAACTTTCCGAAACCAACACTTCTTATCAACATTTTTCTTCAATCTCCAATTGAGAAATCGAAGCCAGCATGAAAAACTATCTCAGGCCATACTGACCTAACACATTCACACCAGACAAACAGGTTCGCATCAATGTACACGGATGGTGATAATAATTATAACAAATATATGAATAATAAATGGCATTATCAACAAATCATTTAAGAAGAATCTATAACACACAGTGAATTTTACAAAACGA
Source organism: Leptinotarsa undecemlineata (assembly GCA_015342065.1). Classification (NCBI taxonomy): domain Eukaryota; kingdom Metazoa; phylum Arthropoda; class Insecta; order Coleoptera; family Chrysomelidae; genus Leptinotarsa; species Leptinotarsa undecemlineata. Next base: position 4,121 of record WOGP01002793.1, on the reverse strand, counting down.
TGACGACTGTTGGCTGCGCAAGACTTAATTGAATGTGGTCAAGCTACATTTCGCGAGGCTCTCTGATAGTGCAAGAAAAAGGGTTTATAAATTAAAAAATACACTTGAAATCAAACAATTTTTGTTCATCAAGAAATAGTCACCAAAATTTTCAATTATGAATTTTTTTGGAATAGTCAATAACAGAATAAAAAAGTAGACTCGAAAGTAATTAAATAACATCATCATAGTTCGCCATATTGAAACCCTGCGGCTATTAAATCTCTTTACTTCAATTGAAAAACTATTTTTTTATCTTGGCTGCTCTCTTTTAGTGCCTCGATAAATCATGAAGAATGCACCAATATTGTATTCGTAACCTCTAAAATAATAATAATATTTATAGGTACTTGTTCATTTTCTTTGACTAGTGAGAAGTGGACTAATTCGTTTGGATAAAAATTGGATGAATAGAATATAGAACCCGTCTCACTTTTCATGGAAGCACCCCGTAACCTCCTTAATCATCAAGGTAGAATGATAAAACTCGCAGGACTGATGAAAATGCTCAAAATACATTTACCGGTGAGATGGTGTTGCCATAAGTGATATACACTGCCCGCAATTCGCGATGGAAAAAACAATTTTTACGGTAAATTATACTAAAGGGCAGAATAGGCTGAAAATTCCTTCAGATTCGTGATGAAAACCCCCAAATACTACAGGTACACCTTTTCCATCACTGAATAATATATTTTTTTTTAAATTACTGTCATCCAGGTAATTGCCTTTTGCCAACAAATATTATTATCTTTTTCTATCAGCTCTTTCACTTGCTTCTTATACACGAAACAAACATAATTTTTCGAAATCAAAAGATCTGATTCTTTCCTTACGTGGATATTTTGATGTACTTGGTTTTTCTTGGCATCATTTAAAATCTGAAATACTCAAATTGTTCGTAGAATTTTTACGACAATTACTAGGAACATTCACAAAACTCACAGTATTCAAATATTCGAAATCGGCATCACTTTTAGCAACTCCCATATTTTAATATTTGTAGACCACGCCTAACTTCTACTACATCACCATCCGATAACAATTCCTTGCATATTAAATATGTATCAATCATTATGAAATCTTTTGAAGATCACGAAACTACTGAAAATTATGTTTTCAATAGTTAGGGACAGGTCTTGGACCTCCAGTGGAGGTCGTTTGTATGATAAAACGTAGATTTTACTTAGTTCCAAAATCTATATAATTTAAGTATATTTTTCACAAAATGCACAAGTTATTTATTTACTTATTTATTTATTTGTATCCAAACAGACTAAAGGTCTAATTACATGAATAAGATAAGACTTGGTGTACGGTATACAATACCGTATGTGAGCACATTCTAGTCGATTGCTCTACTCCGAAAACTGTTAATTTTACAGAAACATGCGAAAGGTATTTTTTGACAATTTCACGACGAACACTTTTCATAATGACCTCTATTGACATCCGAGCAATAGGTTGCGAGATATTCGCCAAAAACTGACTTTCGTGACCTTTTGATCTTCATAACTTTTTACGCCGGCAACGATATCAATGTTGATTTTCTCACATTTTCATTACAACGCCGTGATAAAGGTGTATACAAAAATTCAGCTAACTAGGAATTTTTCCGCAGATTGGGGTTTGAAATGCCTAAAATGACTGGACTAATGATCAAATATGTCTTTGAAAACTCTCCATAATGAGGAAATAATGAAAAATATTTTGATGAAGAAAGGATTCAATCCACGACTTATATTTGGGTGCAATATTTTCTATTCCTTTCGAGTGAATTTCAATCAGAACTTCATATATTAGTGGTTTCTACTACTTCTATTCAGTTGATGGATGCTTCATGAATAAACCATTATGATATATGAGTACATCATAATTATGATTGCCAAACTGCTAGATAAAAATGAACCAGTCATAAAATGAATAATTTCCATCGCACTGAATTCATGTTACAAACTGATGAAACAATAAATTACTGGAATAATACATTTTTCACAAGTTGTGGAAATAATCGGAAATCATAAACTTCAATGGGTGGAAAATTTATGCTCACTTTTGAAATGTTTCCTGAACCATTAAAATATAATTAGTTTAATCGAAATGGAATATTTCTTCGGCCAAAAGATGATCTGTTATGAAACAGATAATACCAAAATGAAACATTTTCAATTGAGTTATATTTATATGTTTTGTAGTATTTCTTAAGTAGCAGCATTGAAAAGTAATTACAGACCGCAAGAACTTGCCTAATTTCTGGAGAATCATATTATTATGTACTTACTAAAATGTTTGATTCATCTGAAGCGCAATGCAAGTTCTTTTTGTTGAATAATATATGTGGTCATTCCACCTCATGTGTTGATCTGAAAAAAATATCGGAAATTTAAAGAAGACATTTTAAATATTTTCGGAAACTAACAACTATAAACAACAATTATCTTCATGAATTTTCATTTGTTTTCAGAATGTGATGATTATATTTCCTCTGAAGAGAAAAACCAATGTATTTTGTTTCCTGTATATTCAAATTCAACTTGTTATAAATAAGTCAAAATGCAATTTATGAGAATAGTATTATTACATGTTATCTGTCTTCAAAAATGTGTTTTTTAAAATAGTATTTATGTACACTAGAAACAGTATTGGTCTCAACACCATACCAAGAGGTACATCACCAGTTAGTTTCAAAAGAGAACTTTGAGTTGAGATGTTTGAGTTCTGTACGAAATCATATTGATGTGTTTTGTTTTCACATTATTTTTATTCGAAAAGATTCATAGTTTATTTTCAACACAATGTTGAAATTTTTTTGAAAAATATGAAATAACTGATATTGGCCTATAGTTACCAAGTTTTGTTCAAAAGATTTGTTCAAAATCTATTTTTCCGTCAACCAGCTGCCGCCCCTTCAAAAACGACCACTCTCAGGAGTCAAAACTTGTGCCAGCTTAGGACTAACGAGGATTTACCTTTCAAAATGAAATTCATAACACGTGTTGAACGATAGCGAGTGAAAATCGATCGTTCAGCCTGCGGCTTGAACCACCGACTCACACTGCGGTCGATTGAGGGAGTGGAGTGAAAACACTCACGTAAACGTGACCGGCTACCGGCTATAATATAATAATAATAATAATAATAGAAAATAATCGGACCCTTTCTTTTCTTGATACAAGAATTATCCGTAAAACTGATAATTCCTTGATCACTGATTGGTATGTGAAACCTACTAGTTCAGGAAGGTATATTAAATTCTATTATTTTCATAAGAAATCAGTTAAAATCAATTTAATACTCTGTTTGAAAAAAATAATAGAAAAATTACTACACCCTTCCCTTAAGCAAAAAAATCTCAAACTTCTCAGAGACATATTGATCGAAAATTCCTATCCCAGAATATGCCTATCCCAAAATATGCCAAAAAAATATAAAAAATATCAAGAATCTGAATACCAAATTGAAAGATAAAACGGATGCTACAAAAAAGTCAAATTTGATTTAACTGTAACAATTGTAATTTGGATTATATTGGAACAACATCTAGAATTCTTAAAGATAGAATAACTTCACATAAAAGTGATGTAAAGCTTAATAAGAAATCATGTGCATTAGCGCAACATTCTATAGAAACAGGATATAAACCAAATTACTCTAATATCAAAGTTTTACGTACAGAAAAAAATATTTCCAAACGCCTTTTTCTTGAAATGGTTGAAATTGATAAGTCTTCTCTTTGTATG
>WOGP01002792.1:0-16118 GCA_015342065.1 Leptinotarsa undecemlineata | reverse complement strand
GTGTGAACTCTCCAAAGCATTCGACTGCGTTTCGCACGATGTTCTGTTTGAAAAGTTGGAGTTTCATGGAGTGAGGGGGCTACCACTCAGTTTATTTCAGTCGTACATATGTGACAGAACCTAATCTGTGTGTGTGAATGGAAACATGTCTGACAATAAAACTATCAAGAATGGTGTACGGCAGGGATCCGTTCTGGGACCATTGCTATTCTTGATATATTTCAATGACTTCAGTCATTTTATGTCACCAGATAAATGTGTTCTTTTCGCAGATGACACAGCTCTAATAACGTCTCAGAAAAACATAATCGAATCACCGTCAATTACTGATGATACTCTGAGCCTTCTAGGACTCACTCTTGACCAGAATTTATCATGGTATGCACACATCGATGAACTGAGTGAGAAGCTGTGTAAGAGTATATTTGCTTTTCGACAGCTAAATAGAGTATTGTCTCTTGACGCCCTGAGAAGTTCACTTTTTGCTTTGTTCCTCTCACATATGAATTATGGCATAGTTTTGTGGAGTAATTCCTCTCACTCCATTAAAACTTTCAAACTTCAGAAAAAAGCAGTTAGAATATTGATGAATGCCCATTATAGAGATCACTGTAAGCCGCTTTTCATAAAAATAGGTATACTATCACTACTATCGGTATTCATATATAGTCAATTACTTGAAATCCATAAAAATAAATCAATCTATTCGCAGCATCAGGATATTCATCATCATGCTACAAGAAATGCAGATCTGTTCATACAGGCTGGATACAAACTCACAAGGTCTATTAAAAATTCATTGAATATCAATCTCTACAATCATCTTCCCAATTCGTTCAAACAAAGCTCCTTCAAAAACAGGGTCAGAACTATTCTCCTGGAAAACTTTTTTATAGTACTCAGGATTATTTAAGTACTTCAAATATGCCGATTTAGATTCGATTTTATTTCATCTTATATGTGAAGCTCATGTTTATACATAATATTTGTATTTTGACACTTTAAAAAATTTTAGACTGATTATTGTAATGTTCAAAATTATCTTTCATTTCATTCACAATTTATGATTAAATATTTTTAACTTGTGACTTTTTTTTATATGTATATTTTAACTGACTTGCAACAAACATTCAAGTGTATAGTTGTCAGATAAATATATCTATCTATATATCTATTCATTTCTTGGTCATATCCCAAACACCTGTCACGTCTGGGTTCCTTGATTCTTTTCTCCACTCTACATCCCACGATCCAAACCCTGATAAACTCTTATGTGGATTCCTGGCCACATTGTCCTGGAAGGTAATGAAACTGCTTCCTGGTGAGGAAGGGCGCTGCAAATGATTTATCAGGCAATAACCTGACTGACATCATCTAATTCATCATACAAAGAGACTTTGACTTCAAAGACAGTTCGCACTGACTCTGTTTGGAAGACGATGGACAGAAAAGAACATACTTTTTATCTGCATCGCCGCGGATGAAATCAGGTATTCAATGTTTCAATCTCATAGTTTGAGCTGAAAAATCATTCAGTAAATATGCTAGTCGACCTCGTTAGAGGCTGGATTTTTTCTATTTGTAGTCGTTTTTGAAATACCTTTACTAAATTTATCTACATTTTCACTTCGACTTTCAAAATCCCATATCTTTGAAAATCTGGAGTTCCAAATCATCATGTGCTATATCAAATGAATTTTTCCCCGTCCATTTTCATAGGTACCGTCTGACACGGTGCTGTCAGCTGATGGAATAGCAGAACAGAAAGAAAGACAGAAACTTTCCAGGCACTTTTGGACAAGTTGATGCTGGCAAGCGCTGCTGGCGACGCGCTCACTTGGTCAGTCCGTCACAGCACGTTCCGTTATTTGCTGGTCAACATCGGAGAGCTGGAATCCTTTCCGGCGACGGACGCTCTTAGCTGTGCCGTGCCGGGTTAGTGGGCGGTGGTCCATTCATTTTTATTGCTCCAATCCTATTCGTATTTTGACGGGATGGCCATGCTGCGCTGGACAAGCACATACAGCAGCTACCTACCCGTCGGCATCAGACGACAGACAGCGCCGAACTGTGCTGTGCCGGACAAGTGAGCGACAAGCTTTAAGCGACAAAATTTTCAATGTTGATTACATTCTAACTTCTTTCGCTGATGACCCATTCATTTCGTATACATTTCCACTGAGATTTTTATATATTACGAACGGTTTCGGTTTATTAAACCATTATCAGCAGAATCCCTTAATATACAATAATATAGTCGATTTCATTCAGGTAGGTTAATTAAACCTGTTCCTAAAATAAATGTTATCTGAATCATTAATACCTCATTTGAGATAACAAAACAGTAACTATTTAATTATCAATATTACTGAATATTGATACAAAAACACTACTTGTGAATTGCTTCAAAAACTAATAGATCCTAAACTAGTCGTAAAAATTCACAAGTGCCAACTAGAACTACATAGTTGGTCATTGAGGGTTTCGAAATTAGGGTTTTTATTCTAATTATTAATTTTTAATGCCTTCAACAAGTTTATCTCCCTTTCTTCACCGCACGTATGGAGAATGTTCATGTTTTCTTCATTTATAGTTTTTGTAGATATCTATACATAGCTGATTTCTTATCTGATTACACATGCTCACGGTATATTATGTTGAAATTTCTGCCTGTCTGGACTGTATAAGCTGCTGAACAGTCACCACATTCTAGTCTATATATGCATTGCTTTTTTCCATTTATCCCTTTTGGGTTTTGCGTTGATCGACAAGTTCCCCAAATTATTTTTACTAGTGAAAGACGTAATCATGTTATATTTTGAAAAATATTTTTTTATGGTTTCAAAGATCTTTTTAGAATAGCTTATGCTATCATTGTTTTAGCTCCTTTAAGTTCTTCATAATTCATATATAGTTCATTCATAATCAATAGAAAGCCAAAATTTATGAAATTGATTATATTATTGCATGCAAGGATTTATTAGTCGTCGCTGCGTCAGTTTACTTGAGAATGGTTCAATAAACCGAAACCGGTCTTAACAAATGAAAATCTTAGTAGAAATTATTCAAAAGTTATTTCCTCTATTCTATTTTCGATCACATTCTCTATTACCTTGGATTAGTATATACTTTTTTGAACCAGAAAGAGGTTATGGAAACCCCAAAGTCAATAGAGAAATGGAAGAATGGAAGTGATAAACGCATGGCGGTGAACATGAACCCACAACCACAACCCTCATTTATAACGGCTCATTCGTGATCCTAATAAAACTAATTCATATTCACACTAATTTCAAACCACCTTGACCTTGTTGCACGTCTCTTAGACAAAAACCACGTTAGTAGTGAAACAAAAAATTCTAGACCTACTTTAGACCAGTGCTGAAACCTTCTAAAAAATGTGAAAAGTGAAAGAAAATAGTAGTATGATGGAACTCATTGAAAAAGGAATAAAAAATTACAAAAATGAAAGGAAAAGTAATTTACGGGCGATCTGAGATCGGGAAGTGGAAGGTCAAAACTACAAATGCTATGGAAAAAGTTGCATAGCAAAGTTATAGGCAATAAAAAACCTACAACTTTTATATTCACACTTTTTAACCTTACCTCAAAATTGATGCAAAAATTTAAATAACCGAATTTTTGATTTTTTATTTTCAAAGTTTACAAAAAAAATTATCTCTGCCAAATTTGGAAAACTGGAAAATTTATTGAAAACATAAACGATGATGGTTTTGAAGATTCCGAAGATCTACAAGAATCGGAAAGGTTTGTTGAGTTTAACGATAAGGAAATGTCATCAAAGAGACAAAAACGAATAAGTGATGAGAATTCAAGATAAGGTATGTGTATATAAATAACAAGAATAATGTATTTAAAAATATTGTAATGAATAACGTAGTCAGTATAAAGTATTTGAAATCAATCGTACGCGAACAATTTTTTTTTAATTGAAATGCCGCAACATTCACATGCCTATTTATATATTCATATTTTCTATGACATACATTTAATTAGAATTCAACAAATCAACTTTTTTACTGTAAAAATTGCAAGGGCAACATTTTCTAGATAAAACCTCCTTTGAATCCTCATTTCAATATTTGAAAAATGAACTATTTTCACAAGTTTCTTGGAATCTCTATATTTCATGAACTTGAATTCGTTTTGTTCATCTAACATTTTTCAAATAATCAAAGTGAAAATTTTCATAAATAGCTCTGAATTTTTCATAATGTTGAAAAAAATAATTTCGGATGCGAATTTTCAATTAAGTACATCTGTTCGATACACTTTCTTCAGAAATTGAGTCACCTGTATCGAGTAGGTTTCTCTCTGTAAGACACTCATGAAATATTAAGAAAAATATTTTTCCCATTCATTTTTTGATCTGTTCTGGAATCGTTCTCTCCAATAGAAATCTCACTCACCCCTATCAGTATGTGATAAAAATCGACCACCAATCAATATAAAATGTATATTACGGCATTATGGAAAGTCAAGTCCGTAGCAGAAATATGTCAAAAAACGCGATTGATGATAAGCATATTTCTGACAGTACGTCAACTTCGTTTATAGTGAGAGCTTTTTCAAAGTACGCAAATGAAAATTGTGGATGGTTTTTTGAAATGGTAGAAACTGCATTGCTTTTATCCACCGGAAAACCGGCAGATTTTTCTTTTCGGCGTTTGAGGACTATCAACGTGTCCAAATTCATGGAAAGTGAGTATCATCTATTTTGTATACTTATTATCATCATGTTGTTAAATACCAACCGATTCGAGGATAAATTAATGATGAGGATGATATATTTGACCTGATATGTTATTATAATTTTTATTTACTCAATGCTCGATGTTCAAAAATTGTGTTGTTCTCATCTGTTCTTTTTCTCTATTCTCATGAAAGTGAAAAATATGTTATTCTCATCCGTTCTTTTCTTTTCTTCTCATGAAAGTGGCATATTGAAAATGTTACTGTTATGAGCTTAAAATACTTCAGAATCATTTTTCCATCACAACTAATGCTCGTTACCAAATTACTTGAAATTTTTGAGTCACCTAGTAGATATGCTGGACAGAATTTTATTGATATTGGTGATATAACTCAGTTTCCTGATACAACAAATTTCTCCTCAGCTTCTTCTGTTAGAAATGATCCAAGAGTTACTGAGAGTAAATCAGAATGTTGTTCTAAAAAAAATTCGGTAGAAGACTTAACAGGCAAACTGAACACTAACCGATTCAACATCATGAAAGGACAAATGCAGGAGAGAAAAAATATTCAAACCCCGGAAGATATTGCGGTGATTCAACAAATAGCCGAATCTATACCTTTTGCCAACTACCCGCACACTGTGATCTTCCTGACGATGAACCACCAACATCCGCCTATGTCTGACCAGTCTCTATTGACCAGGACGTCGAAAACGAATTCAGCAACAATCTTTCCATATGCCCCTTCAAGCACTCCAGAAGGTTCCACCAGTTTGTAGATCCAGACTGTTATAGGATGGGCATGTTTCTATCTACATACATGATAGACGATAGGGCAGTGAACTTGCAGCCAAGGGGTCTGAGGGGGTGAAAATTCACCTTTATTCCAATATTATAACTGTCGTGATACACCATCATCACTTCTAATGTGTAACGAGTCTCTTTAACAGAAGAGCATCACATTGAAAATTGATCGTCAACATACTGGAACTTTCGATGGTCCTAAAATAAGAACTCATGCATAGAGGTTATATTGATGACGTTAGCAGTTAGTAACACTATCTATTTCTTCATTACTATATTTCAATATTTCGAAATAAAGAGTGTTACTTCCCTATTCAGAAATATTGAAGTTGAGTGATGACCCCTCAAGTTTTCATTCGCACGGTTAATGCAAATCGTAAAAATACAGTATTTATTTCGAAACAAAAAATTTGGCAAATGTGATACTGTGTCCCTTCAAAAATATTTAAAATACTTGCGGACATCTATTCCTCTCATTGACTAGTACTACTATGTTTACTACTATGTGTAATCAACCTGGAACCTATCAGGAATTCTAACAGAAAAAAATTTCAGCCATAGGACTTCAAGGTGTGAGATTTTCGAGGATGAACGGTGTTCCAGAAAAGGGAGCGAATAAAAAATTTCTCACAAAGTCCATTTTGATGAACAACAATGAACTTAAGAATTTCAAGCACATAGACGATTTGGTGGAAGCAGTTCTGGAGTATCCCAATCAGCTAGGCTGGATTGACTTATCTTTCAATAGAATTACAGAAATAGATGAGGTATTCCAACTTTTGATGACGATCATTCACTCTGAATCAATTTACAAATTCAATGGTAATATGAACTTTATCTTGTGTTCAATATTCTAATTTATGTTTTGGTTCGTGGTAACTTATATAAAAGTAGTCAACCATCGTAAACTTAGCTATTTATTTTTTTCATTCGATCTAGAAACACCCACAGTCGAATCAAAAACCTATGAAAATTGTCATAGACGCGGCTTCGCCCGCGTAGAATTCGGTTTGTCACATTAAGTTTCGTGACAGATCATTTTTTATAAATAGTTACAATATTCTTTTATTAACACAAAACATCAGGTGTCCAACTTCAAAACTGGCAAAATTCAATACAATCTTTGATTCCCATATTTACCCCCTTTGGGGTAAAAATTCTTGATTCTTTTTCTTGATACTTGTATACACTATACAAAACCTACCTGCATATTTCAAGATGGTTCAGTAGCTTCGGCTGTAAATGCTTAAAGTTTGTAAAGACGGATAAATGTAATGTACCTAATGTATCAACGTTGTGACCGAAGCTACTGAAAAATGCAGGTAGGTTTTCTGTATAGCGTAAATAAACATCAAGAGAGGGAATCAGGAATTTCCACTCCCAAGGTTTAAAAATAGGGGTTCAAAGATTGTATTGGATTTCGTCAGTTTTGAAGTTGGAATTCTGACGTTTTGAGTTGATGAAAAAAATATCGTAACTATTTGTTGAAAATGGTATGTCACTTAATGTGGGCGAAGCCGCGTCTGACCTCACGCGTCTGTCCGCGTTTGGGTCACGTTCTAACGATGGCACTTCATTGCATAGACGAAGACAAAATTCATCTATATTTATCTATATACAATTGTATCATTTTTATAAGAATTTGACAGAGATATTCTAAAATGCGCATTGTAAAAAAGTATCCAATTCAACTGTATTTATGGATCAGTAGTTTGTATATGGTAGCTACCGCATAAAAGGTGGATATGCTATCACGGACTTTCATTTAGAACTATTCAAGATGAACAATCTTACGGTACATTATCTGCATGTAATTCCAACGATTGAAGCAGCGCACGCCGAGGTAGTTCTTAAAGATCAATAATTTTTTCGACTCAATTAATACTTATTATTAATACCAAAATTACACAAAACCTCTGTTAATTATATTATATATGTTATTCTGATATATATGTATTTATGTAAAGTTTCATCTAAATCCGTTCAGTCGTTTGGGCGTGAAAAAGCCACAAACATACATATGTACATCCATCCTCACAATCTGTTGGTATAGAGTATAGATACAGTCAATGTCCCTTTGGTAACTGCAATATATACCAGTAATAACAAAAATGTTTCCTGAATTATCAATACTTCATTTGAGATACCCAAACTATAATTCATCTTCTGAGGTCATCTTGACTTCATTTGAGAGATGTCGTGGAGGTGTAGTTTATGAACATATAGATGTTAGTAACAAAAATCAAATGTTTCTTTTAGTACCTATCTTCTGTTCGAATTTCAATATTTAATACAAATAAAGATTGAAATGTTCGAAACTTTTTTCTACAAAAAAATAAAATAAAAAGACGTGTCTGTGTCAATATATCTGCAAAATTTTTGATAAGACTGGTGAAGCAGATGTTCACACGAATATACTAGAAGCCTTCTGAAAATGTTATTGGAATACTTTGTTTTCAGGATTCTCTTCTGAATCACGAGTATTGCCAAAAAATATTGCCAAGAGTATTGTTCTTTAACTATCAAACAACTTCCGAAGTATCACAAATTTCTAATTTGGGATAGATATTCTCAAGGGAAAAAGTAAATTGATTTTTCTATACAACAGTAATTCAATTCTGACCGAAATGCATTATTCAAGCCTTATATTCTAAATACCACTTTTCTGTTAATATAGTGTTAGATTTCTCATCAAGGAATGGTAGGAAATTTTAAGGTTCATCAACTCGTAACATTATTGTTTAACTTTATGTACGCAGCAAATCGGCAAATCAATATTTGCCCAATATAACCCAAACTTATTGCTTAATAACAAAAACATAAGTTTTTATGGCAAAAATTCCGTTAAATTCATCATTACTGAATAGTACGTATACAAAATTATATAACTCTAATCGTGCTACAACGGAGATATCAAAAAAAATCACCAGTTGCGATCTTTTCTAGTAATTTCAACTCAAGAAACGATCTATGAGTTCATACTGATATTCACTTTATTTTTTTTCTTTTTTAAAGTTTCAATAAATACCGGGGGTTAGGTAAGGTAAGGTTAGGTCTAAAGTAAGTGGGTCTATTCGACCCTCCACTACAACCCGCAAGGGTTTATTGTGGCTCACACATATTCAAACTCGACCAAATAAACTCAGCTTCCTAACGAAGCCGATTAGTTTGTCTGGTGGGTGGTATTTCGTGTCAGGTGGTAAGAGTACGGATCTGCCTAACTTGAACTTGAACTGACCCCACAGTATGTGGTCTGCTGTTTCACCATTTTACAAACAGAGGCGACACACACTGTCACCCGACAGTCCGAGTCTCTGCATATGATGATTCAAATGAAAGTGACCTGTAAGAAGGCCTGTTAGATATCGTAGTTCATCCCAACTCTAGTCCAACAACTATTTGGTATCAAGCTTCGAAGGGTGAATAAACGCCTTGCTTACTTGGAAAATTCTGCCAGAAGTCCATAAATTTTTTTTGCAATACAGGTGTTCAATATTTGCTTGACAGAGTCTAAAGCGATGCCAATGACAGGTTCTGGTCCTATGAAGCTGCTTGCAGCACCCACCTTTGCAAGGGAGTTATTGCCGTCCAAGACAGTTTGGCTAGGAATCCAGACCAGAGACAATCTGTGTTCCTATCGAGAACAGTCGTTTTTGGCAATTTGCTACCAATTTAGATATTGCTGGGTAGGAGTCAAGAGCTTCCTACGCCGCTGGACTGTCCGAGAATATTTTATTGACTTCTGTATAAGGTTGGATTCTTCCAATATCTTCGCAAACAATACAACAACGTAGATTTCCATTTGAAATACAGTCGCATAGGTTCCGCCACAGGCTGTTATCTCTGTCCTGGGTCGGTGACCAAAAACACCAACTGTAAACAACGTCCAACGTGCTTTGGAAGATATCACAAGATACCCTTTCCGACGTGAACCTTGCCAAGATGACAAGGACATCTGCATAAGCTTGAGTATCTTCTTTTCTTCTGTCTAGGGCAACAAGCAGACTATCCATCAGGAGCGAAGACAGAAGGGGAGATAGTACCCTACCTTGAGGGCAGCTTCTGGTGATACTGAACCTAAGGGCCTCGTCTTGAAGAGTCGTAGTTTCAGTTCTGTTTACCAGCATGGCATAGATCCAGCCAGTTATGGTCGATTGTATACCTTTCCTAGCCAGAGACGATCCTTTAGATTTAGGTAGTGCATTAGCAAATGCTTCTTCAATATCGGGAAATACCGCAATCACCGTGTTGTCAAGGTATTGGAAGATTTTTCACTACAAGGTTGTTCAATGCTGAATCTGTCGATTCCAGTTTCAATTTTTTGTAGTACTTCCAACTCAAAAATCGTTCTGTGAGTTCATACTGATATTCACTTTTAATTTTTTTTTTTTGAGGATTCAGTAAATAGCAAGAGACTATTTAGTTGAACTCTTTGGTATATATCGGCAATGTATATTGATTTCTGCAAGATAAATGAGTGATTGCATATTATTTGATGGAATTTTCCATATACTATCGTGATTATGACTGAAAAAATGGATTTATATGAATACCAAAAAAACATTAATGAATTGAAAGGATTCAATTGACTGACATATTTTTAAATCAGGGGGAAAATTTTGAATATAGGGTGATGTAACTTTTTCATTTTGTTTTTGCAAAATGAATGTATACATTTCACTGAGATTGTTGACGTCTGATCTTTTATTTATCGTTGGCTCTTCGTTATTTATCTCAGTCATTACTGAAAATAATTTTGTCGTAAGTAATATTTCAATATTATCATAATCCATATTATGATCATACTGAATAACATGATCCTCCAAGGCACATGATAAAATATTTTTCCTACAGTCACTCTTATAATAAGAGACAATACGACTATTCAATATTCTGGATGTTTTAACAAGGAATTTTGTGAATGGTGTTTGGTTTATTTTTGATTTCCATAGAAGTTTTCATTTTTGATGTTTTTATTATCAAATACATTATTCAATTTAGGAGTAAGTTCTTGATTATATGGTAAGGATCTGAACGTGACCATGGTTTGCTTATTTTTAGTATTATCTAGTGGAATTTGTGATGAGCTAGGAAATATACTATTTAAAGTGCTAAATACTGATTCGTTAAATGAAAGAGATGAATAGAAACATATCTGCAGCTGAAAATCAATAAGTAGTAATAGACTTACCAAATATAATCTATACATTCCAATGAAAATGAAAATAAATACTGTCAAATCTCTCAAGAGTAGAATTAAAAGACTTTCACATTCAAATTCATATCAAAAATATCTCAAAAAATTCAATAAATACTATTTTATTGGACATAGACTCAAAGAGAGCAAATCATAGACACATGTTTTGGTATTTTTGCCCATCATCAGTATGGTACAGCCAAATGAAAGGATGGGCAACACTTGGTTGCCATAAATAAGTATGTACTAATGCCATCTGCAGAAGAAAGCTGTTTAGGTCTTGTGTGTATACTAGTAAAATTACCACGATGGCAGCTATAGCTACCTGTGTGCTATCCGAGTCCAGTGTCTTGATATAACTGCATATCCATTATGAAATTGAATTTAAAGATGAGTTGCTTATTCATTTATATTTTTCAGTGCATTCTCAAATTCAAATCGTTGAAAATTTTGTATTTTCATGGAAACTGCATATCAGATTTGGATCAAGTATTCAAGTTGAGGTCTCTAGAACAACTGAGGAGTGTCACATTTCATGGGAATCCTATAGCAAATCATCCACGATACCGTAGCTATGTCATTACGGTTTTATCGCAGGTGAGATTCAGAATGGCATTGTGAACGAATATTTTTCCTAAGTATTTTTCATACTGGTAATATCATTGGCCCAATATACTTTTTAGGTTTATAGTAAAGCATGTTCGTATTTTCCAAAAACGATAGGACCTCGAGTCGCTTCAGAGTAATCTCGTGAACGGTAATCAGCTGAATTCTGGTAAAATTGCCTTCTTCAGAATCTATTGAAATACTTTCCCAACCCCAGAACAAAAATCACAGTCCCTCGACGCGCGTCCTCATGAGATCATTATGAGTCATAATGGGTCATAATGAGTCATAATGATCTGCTGAGGACGCTAAGTTGATTAGCGAAATGCGCGTTGATATACCATGATTTTTGTTCTGGTGTTGGGAAGGTGTTTTCAATAGATTCATTTTACGCCAAAGGTTCCACTGCGAACTATCAACTTTTTCTGAAATATTTGATAACAGCAGCTTTTTCACTAACGGAAAAATACGAGATGAACCAGAAAATCAAAATTGCAGGAATATTGGAAAATTGTCATTGGTACTTTATAATAATAATGAGAAGGAATGGCCACTAACACCAAAGATCTTTTGTGAGTTGCGCCGCCACATATTCGAACAACTGGTGAAAAAACAGACCCTCAGTAAGGAAGTAATCGAGGAAAGGGCCCTCAAACTGGACTCGCTTGGAGGGGTCCGAGGCAGGGCGGTGGAGCCCATGACGATTATTTGCCTACCAACGACAACCGTGGCATTGAGAACGAACGCTTTGAGCAGACGCATAATAGTAATAATATGAATGTAGGTATTCCATTTTCAGTACAAGGATTAGTCAATAACAATTCAAACAATCTGAACAAATTCAGCAAACCCACAAAGGACACACTGTGCGTGGGTATTACTGTTTTATTCACAATATTTATATTATAAATCAGAACAGTGAGAGTAAAATGGATTTGACAATTCAGGTTATGAAAATATCAAGATGTGGAAATCGTAAATGTTAGAAATGTTGAAATTCAAAAATAGAATCATGCAACAATTACCTGAGAAATAATCTTATGCATTGCTACGAGAGTAGTGATCCCACGCGAATCGGGAACATGGCAAGAATGCGTGCTCTGTATTGTGAAACTATTATGTTTGGCGAAAGGCTATATAACTCCTTCCCAGGCTGCTAACGGAGTTGGAGAAGTAACAGTTCTACCACTCGTTGGCACAGCTGAAGAGGAAATTCGCATCATGCCACCAATAGAGACGATCATAACACGTAGAGCACTACACAAAATTGAGTCCCTGAAACCACTTGGCTTGTATTTCATCAGTTGGGACTTCTTTGTCTAATTTAACATGTATTGATTTGAAATCCCTGAAAAAATAAAAGATTAACCCAAAATAACAATTTTATCAAACAAAAAAACTGAAATTACAAAGAAATAACATACAAGCAACAACCAAAAAAAATTGAAATAATAAGAGCTGAAAATTAAAAAATATTATTAATAAATAATGAAATAATGAAAATTAAAAGATTCCAAATCAAGTTACGTCACGAAGCTTCGATTGTTAGTATCCACAATTGTCTTCGGGTGATAACTGGACTTATTCCTCGAGAACCGACTATTTATAGGTCATTTGAGTGCTTTCACCTATCCCCTCTTCCCGCTCTCCGCTTTATTGGTGTTAGCGGGAGATGACCGTTTGGCGGCAGTTGGTTGTTTTTCGCTTGATTAGAGATTTCCATATGTGACGTATCTCTACGCTAGCTTGACTAAATGCGTTGTTGGACAACATATACGCGACTTCTTAGAATTCTTTCCTAAACCAGTAGATGATTTCAGATTTAGCCTACTTGATGTTGATGAGCCCAAACATGCTCTACTCTTCATTTGCTGGTTTCTCCTCGTTATGTGTGTTTCTTGTACTCAACAATGCGAACTTTGAATGGCCTCTTAGTTTCACTGATGTATGATTCTCCGCACTCGCAGGGTATCCGGTAAATTCAATTCTTGGAATCACAGTCCGCGTTTGATGACCTGGTTTTGATGAGGCTACTACGGATAGTGTTCTCAGATCTGAAACAGGTCCTAATGTTATACTTGGACCCAATCCTTCTTATCCTTTCCGATAATCTTCTGATGTAGGGAAGTACAAGTACTGGTTGTGGCGGCTTCGCTTCCTTGCGGAGCTCTTGCTGTCTTCTAGCTAAATCCTGTTCTACCATCACTCTGAAGTAACCATTCCGCTGAAGGTCATTTTTGATGATGCCTAGTTCCTTTTTGAGACCTTCTTTACAGAGCCCGAAGGCACGGTCTAGTAGAGTCTTAATAATTTCTCTCTTAGTCGATTGATGGTGGTTGAATTTCTGGTTCAGATACTGTCCTGTGTGAGTGAGTTTTCGATATATAGATATTTCCCATTTAGTGTCGGTCCTCTTCACCAATACGTCTACGAAAGGCAATTCGTTGTGGACTTCCTTGTTCATTGTGAAAGTGATGGAAGGACTAACGTTGTTGATGTGCTTCAGGAAAGTGTCTAGTTCTGCATTTCTAAGGTTCCATATCACGAAGGTGTCATCTACGTATCTCAACCAGACTCGGGGCTCCTTGTGGGCTTCTTCAATAGCCAAAGTTTCAAACCACTCCATATATATTAGCTATAACCTGTGAAAGAGGCGATCCCATTAGCAGTTCCTCATCTTGCGTAAAGAATTCGTCCTTCAGTTGGAAGTGGCAGTTTCGTACAGAGCATCCTAGTATCGGTATTCTAGCATCCTTGTATCGGTAAGTTTGTTCTATCTTTCAGGTCCCCATCTTCGAACAGCTTCTTCTGTATGATTTGAAGTGCTTCTTCGACAGAAACGTCGCTGTAGAGGCTTTCCATTGAAACTGATCAGTTGATCCTGCTCTTTGACTTCGATTTCCTCTAGTAGTTCGACGAAATGCCTTGAATTTTTCACAAAAGATGATGTTTTACTTTGCAATGGTTTAATTATTGATAGTAAAAATCTGGACAAGTTCTGAGTGGCTGAGTCTCTGTAGTTAATGATCGGTCTGAGCGGAACATCCTTTTTGTGGATTTTGGGTAGTCCATACAAATGAGGGGGCTTACTGTGGTGGGTTGTTAGCAATGATCTCTCTTTTTCCGAAAAATAGACTTGGTGTTTTTTCAAAGTATGGTACAACTTCTTTTCAATTGATGCAGTAGGGTATCTTACGATCTTCGTATATTTTCTTTCTGAAGCACCTCTTTGATGATTTATCATGCATTATTTTCCAATATTATGACCTACGGAATGATAGTCTTTGGTGGTGCGCATGAAAATTCATTAAAATATGTCAAGTGCAACAAACATGATTTTTAAAAAACCATTCAGATTTCCATCAAAACTTTCAATTAGAAAATATTTCATTTTTAATCTTAGACAAACATTTTACAAAATCAGTACCATCTATATAAAAACATTTTGCGAATAATGACATAATAGAATATCAGTACAATACAAGATCAAAGACCAATAAATGCTTTGAAATCGCTAAACGCTAATAGCATTTAATGCAACAACGCTGCTTATGTATTCCACAAGAAATTAAAAAGTGTAGAACAACAGCATTTAAAAAAAACATGACACAATTGAATATTAGATAATAGTGAAAAAATCGAAAAGGTACTCACATTGAAATAATTCAGTTCAACAGATAATTTATTTCACCCTCATTCATAATAAAATATATTGTTGATATATTTATTTATTTCAATTTATTTTTTCATGGAAAATATCTATTGACAGTTATTTTTCAATTAACCCAGTCAAACACAACTGTTTACACTGAGCAGACTTTGTTAAAATATTATGCATGTACTAACAATTTTTAATAATTATAGACATTCATTTGTTCATATGAATTTGAATTTAAACTTATAGGAGACTTCATTAACTTGATTTTAAGTCAAATGAAAAATATCAACAATAAATATGCAATCATGCATAGTAAATGCATAGTAAAAATATTTTGGTTAATGATTGATGAATCGAAATTAAATGTTCGTCTGAATTTCATATATATACAGAATCACAACCTTGACAACAGTGTTTCCGTTTTAATGAAACAATATTTCTGAGAATTTAGTGGCTACTACTGTAGAATTGTACTATAGTGCTACTCTGAAACATTACTCTGAGATACCCTACCAGTTTTATCTGTGGTATTGCAGGTTGAAGCCATTTCACTTCTGAGTCAGCAATTATATCACTGGTAGGTATATAAAATCCAAACTATTCGCTTATTATCAATGATCGATTTACGAAGTCTGTTCAAAAAATAAGGTGAATGTTCAAATTTAGCGTGCTATGTACATTCGAGTAGAAATTTTTTAATTTTTTCATATTGGCACTCTCGTCTCGAACATATGTTCACTGTTTCAGCTATTTATCTTGTTTAGTTTGTTGGTGAGAGGCATGAAAGTCAGAAATGTTTTGCGTGTTCGGCAATTTTTTGCTATCGAAATAAATGGATGAAATAATTTGCATAAAACTTTGGGTAAAAAATGGAATTGAGTGCTCAAAAACACTTGATATATTGGCAGTGGCATACGGTGATTGTACTCTGAGTCAGAAACATGTTTAGTGATACAAGCTTTTCACAGAAGGTCTAGAAGATGTGAATAACATCGCTCCCCAAGACACCCCTACACATTAACGATGATGAAAAATTGATATCGGTTGGCTAAGGCCAGGCAATTTTTTGGAAATTTTAGACATGAAGCGTGTGGCAGCGAAGTTTTTTCCAAAATTGCTGAATTTTGACCAAAAGAAC
>WOGP01002790.1:0-16122 GCA_015342065.1 Leptinotarsa undecemlineata | reverse complement strand
GCAGCTGTGAGTAACCGCTAAAGACAAATTATCTAGAGCGCCTTCCAAATCATTTAATAATAAATTTATGTACCGCTCTTTGTTGAATTGTTTTGGTAGATAAAAGGCCCAATTACATTCGTACCGAGAATCCCAACCCACATATTAAAATCGAAACGATGTTGAAGTCTGGACACTTTGTGTACGCGGATTTTGTTGTGCCATTGTTGGTATGATTTTAGTTTCACCAGACCAAATAATTTTGAAAAGGAAATTTTCATCGTCTTGGCATTCTCTATAGTGTGCCATTCACAAAAGGTTGATCGCCTTGCATCATCACCAGGTTAAATGGAGTGAGCGGTGGATTTCGCTACTCCGGTATTATGTTCAAAGGTGCGAGTGGATATCTCAGGATTTTCAACAACTGGCTGCTACACGTCACGCTGACTTTCTTCATTAGATTGCTTTTGTCGGGAAACCACAGGTTTTTTAAATGATCCATATTCTTTTGAATTAAGAACCAAACATCTAAATATTGATTTAGCAGGTTGTCGCCTCTCTGGATATCTAAATATTAGAGTACACACGTTCAGCACCAACAAGTTTTTCAGAATTCGAAAAGCTGCCGAAAAGTAGGGACGGTATATACCAAACAACAGTATATTATTATGACAACAGAACATTGTGTCATTTTTACCAGCGCGTACTATCTAAAATTGAAGAAAAGCAGTAATCACTTTTCATTTTGGTTGAGAAATGGTTATGAAATCATCTTGTGTGATGAGTTGCTGTATTCACAATGAAAAACGGAGTCGCATACAGGATATACTTCAGTTTCGGCCCATATAAAAATACAAAGTTGATGATGTTTTCTAAAACACGAAACGTTGCAGAAAAATTCTGCTTACGTTATCGTGTAGTCCTTAAAAAGTGGTCACGGCAAAGAGCTATTTGTTTTGCATTTCGTCTGAAAATAAAGCTAGATGAAAATAAAAACGAAATTTTTAAATTTCGGTTTTCCTTGGATATTTCCGAAACTACTGGGAATATAAAAACTTTCTAAATGACATTATTAGTCACATAAATTCGCTACTTTTCTCTAATCGACCCTGTATCACTCACCGTTTTCGATATCACCATGCTGTTCATACTTATCTTGGGCACAGTGTACATGTATAAATATATTAAAACATCACAACTGTAATGTAATGGTTGTGAAATACATATTTTTCCGAAATATTTCATGTATCTTTAGAGTTACCTATTCATGAAATTTCTAGTCATCATCAATAATTTCAATACAGGTGGTATTTTGTGAAGATGAAAACCAAGCTTCATATATAGATTTTACTATATATGTATCTCCCTGTATATGTCTAAATCGGTACTGAGATATATCGCACACTCCTTGACAAGAATTATTGGATCTGCCTTTCTTATAATGAAACATTCGCAAAAGATTGACCATTTTGGAAAAAATTATGAACCTAAATAGTTACTCACCCCTCTCCATGATGATGTATTTTTGGATGAATACGATTCAAATTCGTTTCTGGAAAAAAATTCAAGTTGATATGTAATAATATGAAATATTTCATGAAAATGCGACTTCAAAGTTATATTCGCATAATGTTCACTGCCAATGAAGAAAAATAAAGTTGCATGATCCATGTACAGAAACATAATTATTCGCCCATTTGTCATAAAATGGTTCCAAATACAAATTTGAGAATTGGTGGTTTTGTCGTCGATCCCATCATCAAAATTTTACCAATTTCAAATGAAAAAAGAATCATCGAAATCAATCCTGTTGATGAACGGAACACATTTCCGATGAATTGAAAACCTCTTTCTTTTTGAAGTCGAATTAATTTATTTGATACTACAGTGAAAACTTCAAAATCTATTATGATATAAAATTATTTAAGTTTTCGGAATATTTGAATAGAACCCGTCTCTTTTCTCCGTTAATCATTTTTGTAGCTTTTTTTTCCTAATTTATCTAACTAAGAAACCATACAATAGAATCTATTGAAACCACTTTCCCAACACCAGAACAAAAATTACAGTCTCTCGACTCGACATAAAATTAAGGTAATAGGTAATCTAAGCTTTTCTCAAGTCAAACAATATCAAAATTAAATAGTTCATTGTACCTACAGATATTTAAAAATCTGGATGGCAAAAAGAGTGGTGATAAAAGTGTCAGCATGTACTTTTTTCTGAAAGGAAACATAAATCAAGCTCCTCCCTTAGATTTCACTTGGGACGGCATTTACTCAGTAGGTGTCGTCATCTGACGGACACGCTAACAATCAACGTTTATAGCCTCGCACGGGGAGCCGCCAATACTTTACTATGCCCCATTTATCTATTAATTGAAAGAATGAGTGTAGGTGTACATAATACTGATTCACTTTTATAGTATTACAGACCAAAGTCAAACAACTGCGTTTTCTGACATTGTCTTCGCTCCTACTACTCAATTTTACAGCTTTCTTTGTTCCTGATTGAATTTTTTCGCAAACGACAGTATATTTTCATTTTAAAGTACCGATGAATGATATAATTATCATTAAATGCCATAACATAGCTTGAAATAAGTATTGATGCATTTTCAATCCTACTTCAAAAACCATAGAACGAATTATACGGGAGTTTGATGAGAAATTTGAGGTTAGGTTCGATATAGTCAATGAAAACAACGAATTTTTTGGGCAATTCCCAGTTAAATTATTGATAGTTATGCCGTTGAACATACAAAATTGCTTACCGGGTATTGCATCGTGTCTGTTGAACAGTTTTTATCGGATATTGGCACAAAATATTCGCGGAGTTCACGCCAGACTCAACATCGCACAACACTACATACTGTCAGCAAGGTCACGTGTATTTCAAAGTGTACGGAACGTCGAGTACGGGGTGCGTTCAAGAACGATATTCACCTCTTGATAAATACGGGGGCGTAACAAATTATATTAGAAATTCAAAGTGAAATGTTTCTGTACATAATAATAATATAACTATTTTCGGCAGGTATTACAATTACAGGAAATGCTTATAAAGTAATTTTCTAAATTTTGAAAGATATTGTTAGTTAAAAATGGAATACTTTAGATATAATGCATTATTCATGTGAATTTCATTAAGATATGAACAATACTTGTTCTTGCAAAAGATAAATAGCATGTCATTTCATATCTAGTGGTATAGCAACGAACATAAAAAGGGATTTTCAATAAAGGATATGCATAGGCCATTTTGTTATGCAAAATTGGTCGTCTGGTACCTAGTAAAACTAACGAACTTCGATGACTCTAGTAACTGACTATGACGGATTCATCTCTCAGGATATACACCAAACAGTTTAAAATGAATAGATTTAAGAAATATTTGCTGAAATCTGTCAATGGAGGCTGAATAAGCCACAGAATATATGACATTTTAGTTTTGACCGGACGTATGACATATCACTTCCATGTTCTCAAGATCCTTACTATTTATCATTATGAAACCGAGCATGCTGACGATACACTTTGTCTCAGATGATCATCGTATATGAGTTTCTATTCGAATGTAACACCGACATTTATGGTGTTTGCATAGTGAGGTTATCAACGAGTTGAATTTTCTTGTGAAAGTTAATACTCAGCATTTCTTGACATTGAGCATCAAATTAGTGCTGTGGCACCATTCAAATATTATTTTGACATTTCTTTGAATGTCCTGGCAAAATTCGAGATATCGAACTTCAAGAAAAATGTTTGATAGTGATTGACGATTTTTCATGGTGGATTCTACTGGTTCCAACTTCAATTGTCTTGATTCTAATATGGTTCGAAATCAATAAAAAAACAAATAAAATCAGAATGAATAGCTAAAATATCGATTATATGTAAGCAATAGATTGTGAAATGAAAATACAAAGAATGAAATATTATAATCAAGATGAAAAATGAAAATGACCACAGAGTAAAAAGAAATGAAAGTAATAAAAAAATAAAAGGAATAAAAATAAGCAAAAACTAAAAAAAATTTACATAATAAAGGAAAATGAAATAAAAAATATGAAAAGATTTCAAATCAAGTTACTTCACGACGTTTCGATTATCAGTATCCACAATCGTTTTCGGGTGATGACGTCGTAAAGCAACTTGATTTGAATTTTTTTAATATTTTTTATTTCATTTTCATTGTGTTTATTTTATTTGTATCCTTTTTTATTTTTCGCCCATTTTTATTTTTAATTCTTTTTATTTACTTTTTACTCTGCAGTTATTTTCATTTTTTATCTTGAATATGCCATTTTATTCCTGCCATTGTATTTTCAACTCAAGTTTTATTACTTAATATATAATTGACATTTCAGCTGATCATCCTAATTTTATTTGTTTTTTCATAGATTTCGAATCATATTGATCAATGAAAGTCCGAACTAGTAAAAAAACTTATCTTCTTTAAAAAAGTAAACATGGAGAACATATTGTATAACTGGAAAGACACAGATTAGTACCATGAGACTAGTTTGGTTTCGACCTTTGTAATCCTTTTTTTTTATTTTACTTTTGTCAACATATCTGCATTTTCTATCAATAAACCAGGCTGTAATAGGTCAAATATTGAAAACTATTGAACCGATTTCGATTGAACTTTCAATATTCTCTAAGGAAATCTTGCATAAACACATACATACTTTTTTTGTAATTTCATTCAAAAGACCTACAAAATTATCATCTGTAAAAATATTGAATAAGTGTCGAATTCTTAAGCCTTAAGCTGATAATGTTTCTTTGATAATTGTCGGTAAAGGAACTCGTTCTACAATTCAACCTGTCATAAAGAATAAGTATAAAATCCATGCATTATTCCAGCCAACACGTCAACGAAAAACAGCTTTCGGCAAAAGGATTCCAAGATTATTCGAGAATTCTCTTAATCTCCAGCCCAAAAGTGATTAGTGTGAAAGTTTAATTAAAATTAATTTAAAAAAAACATTGGAAAAATTCATGTGTTAGAAAATCTCAAGGGTACTGAACCTGAACTTGTTGGATGCAATGGAAAATGCCGAATTTCTGAACAAAAATAAGTGAGAGATCAGAGAATGTAAACGTATCGGAGAGAACTGTGTTATAAAGAGAATGTGCCACTTAGGCCTATCCTAAATGCGATAGGTTCACCAACTCATGAACTGGCCAAGTACTTAACAACCCTACTTCCCAGGCGAAGCTCTTTGGCCATCAGTGTTGCCATCAGTACCACACCGTCAGCGGCTATGGATATCCTTCTAGATCTACCTCATCTCCATATTTTTCTGGAGCGAGAGGCTAGATGAACTGCATATAGACTAGTGCACATTGCCAATCGCAGAAAACAATTTAATGCAGAGTGCAACAGACTGTTGGTTGACACTAGAAGTCACAGTATTCTGGAGATGACTTTTATGCCTCCAACTGTCAACTACTAACTGTCTTATAAAGTACTGTTCCCGAGTAGAAAGGATTGGATCCTCCAGGAGAAGGAAATATTAAGAGCAGATTGTTGTTAGTTCACAAATAATTCCAAAGCACCTTCCGGTTCTGGTTCAGGTGTTTTCAGTTGCAGATCCAGGAGAGATATATCAACCTGCCTAGGAACCTATGCGACTGTGTTTCAAGCGGAAATTTACGCTATTGAATTTTGTGCGGAGAGATTGGAAGAATCCACCCTCATAGACAAATCAATAAAAATATTCTCGGACAGTCAAACGGCGTTGGAAGCTCTTGGCTCCTGCCGAGCAACGTCTGAATTGGTTGCAAATTGCCAAAAACGACTCTCCTTGATAGGAAGACTTAACATATTGTTTCTGGTCTGGATTCCTGTCCTGAAAGGCAATGAAGCTGCTGACACCCTTGCAAATAAGGGTGCGGCAAGCAGTTTCATCGAACCAGAACCTGTCATTGACATTGCTTCAGGCTTTGCAAAACAAAAATTGAACACCGGGATGGCAAGAAGATTTATGGACTCCTGACAGAATCTTCCAGGATTGGTTCACTCCTAGGCGTTTATTCACTCTTCGAAGCATGATACCAAACAGTTGTTGGACTAGAGTAGAGATGAACTACAATGTCCAACAGGCTTTCTTGCATGTCAGTGTCATTTGAATCATTATATGCAGAGACCCAGAGTTTAGGATGACAGTGTGTGTCGCCTCTGTTTGCAAAATGATGAAACAGCAGAGCACATACTTTCTGCCTGCCCCGCTGGGAATCAGGTTTTTGAAGTTCGACAGAGCTGAACTCTTACGATCTGACCTGAAAGACCACTCACCATACAAACTAATCGGCTTCGTTAAAAATTTGGGTTTATTTGGTCACGTTTAAATAATTGTTAGCCACGATGGAGGGTCATATAGACTCATCTAATTTGGATCTAACTTAACCCTACTGCAGCCTTTCATAGGAAATACAGAGTCTTTAAAAAATGACTCGGAACACTTTATCGAAAATAGTAGAGATATGACGTTGGGTTCTGAAGATTTACTATTCAGCTTCGACGTAGTCTGCTTTTACACGATGGTTCGGATCAAGGACACGATACGACTTATTACCGAAGTATTCTATGCAGACATTGCTCGCTCATTGTTTATCATCAACTTATTTTCAGTGGGAAGGTGTTTTATTAAGAATAAACGGATGGTACCACAATGGGCAATCCATCAAGTACGGCGGTGGCAAACTGTTTTCATGTAAACTTGGAGCAAGCGACCGTGAAACCATATTGGTTGCTGCGTTATATTGATGACACGTTTGTGGTATAGCAAGATGATGAAGAGACACTGAACAATTTTCTATCATCTACATCTTAACTTTCTTGACTGAACATTTAATTCATAGGGGAACAAGAAACCAAGGACCCCAGCGTTTTTGAATGTTGTTGGGTATAGACGTGAAGCTGTTACATTGGGCCACAGAGTGTACAGGAAACCAATACACACAGACACCAACTTGAACAAAACTCTAACCACCAACCACAATAAAAGAAAAAGGTATTTAAATCGTTGATGGAGAGAGCACGACGTATCTGTGAAACAGAGAAACTTCCTGCAATATTTCCGACCCAGGAGAGACAACGCCAGGCTGGTCAATGTTGAAGCTCTATTTCCCTAGGTTAAAAATGTTACAGACCAAATTGGAATAATTTTAGAAAAACATGACGTGAAATCAATATTCAGACCTACAAAAACTATCAGATCTAAGGTCAGCTTAGAATATCCGAGAATCTTTAGCAATACCCGGTGTATACCGGATTCCTGCGGGTCGGTCTATATTGACACCACGAAAAGAAGTTTAGGTAACCGTCTCTCTGAACACGAGAGAAATTGTCGACTCGGATACAGTAATCCTCGATAAAACTCAAAATGACTAACCAAGAGTATATAGAGAGACAATCAAATTTGAAAAAATACAAGAATGATTTCAATACAGAAGAAGAGGTAATGAACAATAATAAAATCTACCTACCTGTCCTTGAGTACCTAAAAAAAAAACCGAGCCTCGCCACTAATAATAATGAAACACTAGATTCAAATACCAGTATCGTTGTTAATGGGTTCGGAACAACGCGAACAATAACTCGAGCCCCAACTCGGGCACTGCGACCGTTACCACATCGTTTACCGCACTGGTAGACGAAACGTCAGACATAAAAATTTGCAGACCATGGCCAAAAACCCCGAAAAATAGCTTTCACACAATAAGTGATATATTCAAATCATTCACAATTTTTTTATTATTTTATTCGGTCTCGTCTTCTACTGGATCAAAATGTGCTACCTCAATTTACTACAGTACTTTCTATTCCTTTTAAATAATGGTCTCATTCAAAACTACCTTTTTCGTTCTTACTGAAGCTAGAAATATAATGAGTCTCTACAATTCTTGAATGATGTTATTGAATTTAGGAATGTAATGAGTTCCTACAGATCTTGTTCTAACCGAGTGAATAATGCTCATTTAAATAAAAACAATTTTACCTTCGATAAAATTCAATCAGATAAAAGAATGTTTATAGTACCTTGATAAATATTATCCATTTACTTAAAGACATCACAAATACCACCTTTAAACTGAGTCACTTCGAAAAACATGACCAACAATTACAATTTTTCTTCATCACTTGCGTTGCATCGTTGTGAATGAATTTAAATTGTATGGTGTGAAAGACAATTGAGTTGGTATATGTTTCGGTACATGTTTCGAAAAATTTCATATGTTTGGAAAAATAAGATTGTTTTACAACATTAGATCAAAATATGTCAAAAAGAAACATGTGTCAGGATTTGCTACACAGGTAAAACTACCCAAATATTTACATGACGTTATGCATGAATACGAGAAAATGTTTTACTATGCCCTCTCCATATGCTGAATCAATCATAATTGTCACAGGTAACTAGATAATCTAAGAAGAGGATTCAACCTGAGGAGTTCGGTATAAAGTCATTAAAAAATATAAACACTAAGAACATTGTTAAAACATGTTCGGATATAACCATATACGGTTTCATCAATGCTTTTTCGGCCTCTTTCGTCGATTACTTTGCCAACATTTCAGAACGTGGGAATATTTTTCAGACAAATCTCAATACCATCCAAACTTGGTCAAATATAGATGAGAAACCAAAATTTAAAATGTCTAAAATTTCATATATTTCTCATTTTCCCCAATTCACACTATTTAGCGTCGGCATAACTTGTCATTATTTCGAACAATAAATCTTCACCACCAAGAAATTTCCAAAATTAATTATTAAAACTTTGATGAGAGCCCTTTATGAACCAGTGACGGCTCAAGCATTGAAGAACAGGGGACGCTGAAGTCATAATAAAGACTATATATGGACAGAAAAGCCCGCCGGAGACGCGAAAATTTTATGTTGTTGCACGCTTTGCTTAATACTGAAGTAAAGGCATGGACATAACAATGCGTAAAAAGTGCATGAGGTGCTATGAACTTTATTTTAGTTTGTAAACCATTTAAATGACCGGCCATGACCGCAGCCCCATCATAGGTTTGCGCAATTAACTTTTGTCTAAAATTATAGGTGTCACACGTACGAATTAAAAAATCAAACAAATCGTCGCTGTGTGCCCTGATGAAACATCATGGAAACCCATA
The DNA here is from genome assembly GCA_015342065.1 of Leptinotarsa undecemlineata. Classification (NCBI taxonomy): domain Eukaryota; kingdom Metazoa; phylum Arthropoda; class Insecta; order Coleoptera; family Chrysomelidae; genus Leptinotarsa; species Leptinotarsa undecemlineata. The sequence continues at coordinate 6,987 of WOGP01002790.1, read as the reverse complement.
AAACGTTCTACCACATTACCATATTTGACATATGTAAAAACGATTGAAAGTTGTGATGTACAGATGATATCAGAAATTTCATCAGTTTCCCATGCAAAGAAAGAGATACTTTTAATTTCCTTGCTTATATTTTCCTTAATAATATGTCACACTGTCTATAAGCTCATTTTGGATGGTTTTTGAGGTGCCCGAAAAAATGCTAGTTTTTAAAAAGTGCCAAATTATGAATCATATTTTCCCCATAACATTAAAATTTCCTTGTAATTACCGCGATTAATCGAATCTTCGATTTCATCGTGTCCGCAATTCTTGAGAACCCAAATAATCGTAATATCCATAAGTCTTTTAAAATTCGACCGATTTTCCCTAACCTGATTATTAAGAGAAATTATGGCCTCTTTTTTAGCTCTATCTAAATCTGTTGCTATATTTTGTTAGCTAAACAATTCTAATTTACAAGACGAAAATATATGCTCCTTTGATTCGAACTATCATATTTTAGGCCACGTTTGGTATTCGGTTTCTACTGAAAATAAAACACAGGGCCAACAAAAAAGTTTTTCTCGTTTTATGGAGCCGGTTAACCAATCGCATTTATCGTACCAACTAATATTAAATCCTCGATTTTGTCGATTATCTGACCCTTTAATTGAAATCAAATTTAGTTGTGACCTTTCCAGAGTTTTAATAATGTAACATTCATTAACATAAGATAAAGACTTGAAATTATTTGTCAGCATCCAATCGACTATATCGTCAGATTTATTAATTTCGTCCAACGTATCCATAATAAATGAAAAAAAACTTACCGAAAAGTGAAAACCTGAAAACACCGTGAAACTGAAAGAGACCACTTTAAAAACACATTTAAAATATTACGAAAAAGCACTGCTATAATACAATACTACCTGTTTTATACACAAATAACAGATATTATCAAGAAACACTAAAGCGATTTACCGAAATATTCTTCAGTCCCGGTCCGTCACGGCATCCCGTCCGAATAATTAAATAAAAAACAAACGTAGTCGTACACCAACTGGAGGCTAGCCTCCTCTAACGCTTTAATTTCTGCAACTGAAATTACAAATCGGGTCGTATGTTGCTGGTTCGATCGGTCTCGTCGAGCCTCTGTTTTTAAAAGCGGTCGGAGGCTTGGTTCCCTTGCAACGTATGGTATTTATTATTTCGGGTTGATGGTTTATTCGTTATTCGTTCATGGACAGTGTGTTTGAGTTTTGTTGATGCAGCATATAGTGTGGTACGTACTACGTAGTGAGTGATAGTGTTTTTTCGGACATATTATGGATTCATATTAAAAATTAATGGCATTTTTACAAAAAAATAATCATACTTATCTGTCAATATCTTTTAATTTATTGCGATGAATAGCCTCAATTTGTATTGGGAGGCTAAGCCTCACTTGCCTCCTCTGACGAGCCGCCGCTGGTATATCGTTTTCAGAATAGAACATGCTCGTTGCAATAGACCATTGATATACTTTTCAGTATATTCAGCAGAGCCGCACTTTCACCATCTGACCTGAAAGATCACTCACCATATATACCATATATCAGCTACGTTAAGAAGCTGGGTTTATTTGGTCGAGTGTGAATAGGTGTGAGCCACAGTAAACCCTTGAGGGTTGCAGTGTAGAGTCGAATTAACCCACTAACATTGTTTACCTCCACTCAAAAGAAACATTTCCTGCTATTTTATTCTTATCTGAAGTAATCTTCCTTATGATTTCAAATTTAGATAATTCATAATATCTGCTTTAGGAAACCACGCCTCTAACGAAATTAGGCTCACAATATGTGTCTTATCTGAGTATATTTTGGATTTTAAACCCTCCATTAGAGTGCCGTAATGTAGCAGTGACCTCACCGGACCTCTCTGTCCTGCAGGATTTTATCGCTCGGCAGCGGGCAATCTTACCGACACTACACTTAATTCAATTTCAGTGATTTGGAATTGCTGAGATGCTGGAAAATGAGCGGTTTCCACGGAATTGTCTCGAGATGGAACGTTTATTGTCGGGTTGACGTGGTGGTGGGATTAGGAGGACAACTGACCTCGCTTAATATGGAATGTCTACTGCTACGTGGTTGAGATATTCACAAGATACCCGAGTTGGTATTTAGATATGCCGAATGGAAAATATTATTTTGTACAACAGTCATTAAAAGTGAAATTTTCAATGGTTGTCAAAAGTATAAAAGATTATGTTTACATATAATAATATTTTGAACACAATTTTTTTCTACCAAATAGCACTAAATAATACATAAATATTCAATTTTCGATGAAGTTTTATTGTGAACAATAGATATAGATACAATAAAATTCTGTTACAAATGTATTATATACATTAATAACTTTATCATCATATTTATGAACATTAATATGCAAAGTACAATGAGGACAACTGCTGATATTGATACCTTTCAAAGTTGAAGAGCCTTGTAATATGTTTGAAGTAGCTGAGTTGACAATTTCATGGGCATTAACATTTAATTCTTGAAGTGAAGAGGACAATGATGTAACGCTGAAGCTAGCTGATGGGATTATTCTTTCAGCAATAGCCTTTCTATAAGAAATAGATTGATCAATGTAACCCTCAGTTACTGTTGTTGGCTTCCATCCTCCGTGGTTCTTAATATCCGTTATATTTACTCCTGATTCTGCTAGCAAAGAAGCAGAAGACCTTCTGAAACAGTGACCTATATATTCCTTCGATTCCGGAAGGTTCAGCAATTCAGCAACGTTAAAGGTCATTTTCCCAAACGTGTTTATACCAACTGAGTTGGCACTGCATTTTTAATTTGAGTATTTCGGAAAAAAACGTTGATGATTGTCAACAGAAGGGCGTAGTGCAATGTTTTTAATAAAATAGTCGATGTTTTTTCCAACGATGCAAAAAGAACAACATATTTTCGTTTTTGTGTTTGGAATTTAAACAATCAATGATTTATCCATTGATTTAGTGTCACCTATTGATAAATGACACAGCTCTTCACGCCGGCAGGCTCCATATATTTCGAAAATAATAACACCTTTTATCATCAAATATTTTTCATCTGGCGCCTCATTTATAAACCTCTGGGCTTTTCAAACGTAAGAGTTTTTGTTTTTATGGGCTTATAACTTTAATTTCTCCGCTTTTAGAATGCCTTTTGAAATATTTGCTTGTATTTACATCATTTTTAATGAGATCACTCAACTCTGTCATTGAAAACTTGCTCCACAAAGTTGACGAGTCCCATATTTTTTATTTCTCCTTTAGATATGTCAAGAAGACGGTTTCGCAGAAATTTGTTTCGAAGTTTTGAAGTCTACACCAGTTAAGAAAATTAAAATATGCGATGTCGTACTGCTGACCCGATTTTTTTGGTAACAATTCAACTGAAGTTTTTTTTGCAGCCTCTTCAAAATCGTCAGGAACACACAATTCCTCACTAATTTTCTTCATTATGCAAGACATGAAACACCAACAAGAACTTCAGATGTGACTTTAAATAAAACGTGTGAGCTGTTAACAAAACTGTTAGTTGGTAACCAGGTGATTCGACATCACCTGACACGGCCACTTCGTAGCAAATGCGATAACTGACAGGAGATGACAAAATGTGTTTTTAAAGAAATTTTGAATTCATCTATTCCATTATTGAAACAGGACAGTTGTACAAAACACTTCGTATGATATTTGTGTTAAAAGTAACTTTTATTTTGTTCGTGAAATTGCCCAATTCACTACGCTCGTTTCGCAAACTTTTTCACTCACAAAATAAAACCTGACTTTCAACACTCATATCATAGATACCTATCATTCGATATTTTTGGGGACGAGCTTTCTTCATTACTACTACAAAAATATAAACACTGAATTCACAGAAATCATTTTTCCTTGTTCATCATGACCTTCAAAAAATCTTAATGGAATCGAAATAGATATTGAAAAAACTAAATAACGAAATATATAGAAAGTATTATTACATAATTTTTCTTACATGAAAAGCTATCAACTTTTAGGTGTACTTCATAGTTCCGGGCAAAGACACTTGTCTTCATCACTTTTTCTGGAATACTTCCAAAACTGAAGCACTCTGCTGGCATAAAATTATGGCTTTGTGTCACTAAACGAAGAGAAAGGTTCTGCTACTGTCACGATTTGAGTTTGTACAAATCTTAGTATAGTTAGTATATTTAATCGCAGTCATAAGACAATGCCGTAACTTCATGAAAGAAATGTATACTTCGTGTCTGAAAGTTATCCATGAAGATTTTAATAAGGAGTAACAGGTATTTTTTTCACAAAACTTGGAAATATACTAGAAATCTGAAATCTGAAAAGTGAAGTATATTATGTTATGTTTCAACGTTCTTGTGAATGATATCTGTTTCAATTTCCCAACGAACGTTTGGAGTACTAACTGAATAATAGCGAGGGATTTTCGTGTAAGTCATCGAAAGTAATTGTTTCGGATTCTCTTTTCCATCCTGTGGATAATCTGCATAATACTTTCAAGAGTTTTTATTTAATTTGGACAATCCCTTTCTTGGCATATAGTAAGGGAGCATACGTAAAAATTGGTTGTAACTCAAATTATCTGAAAGAACCTTTCGTTCAGGCTAGTCTCATTAACGACAAGATGGAGCGATTACAAATATATTGTTTGTCGTCCACTTCAGCCTTTTTCGGGGAATAATACTCTGAAATTAATTTGGTTTTTGATTATGGAAAATCATCTGCAAGTGTGCTCGTTCAATAATTGGAAATCGACTCCGGCAGTTGTATCACCAACAGCAGAAATATTCATAAAGATGGAGAAGTCGAAAGCTAAAAAGCATTTTCCAGAAGAACTAGTCTCACTAGAAAATATCTTTCACTTCAATTTATTTCTTCAAGTTTCAAATGTCAGTTTCTTGTCAGTTTCAAATGAATTTCACTAGTTTGGACTTCCATTGTCTAATATATAAAATAATTTGAAATCCCTGAGACACCTAAAAGAGAAGAATTAAAAATGGATAACTGAAAATAAAAATTATATTAAGCAAAAAATCTGAAATGAAATAACAGTGAAATAATATAAAAATGAAAATACAAAGTATTTGTATTTTTATTTTCTTTTTTCATTTTATTATTTCAGTAAAATAGCTTCATGAAGCAAGAGCCGAATCGATTCCTCTACGAAACCCTTCATCACTTGGAAGAATCGATTGCAGCTTGAGAAATAGTCCTGATATAGATTCTGTGAAACATGTTCTTCCTCACGAATCAGTAAACAGTTGTTCTGGAAATCTTGCGAAGATAATTGAATTAGAAAATTTAGGAAACACTTGCTACATGAATAGCATTTTACGAGTGTTGTTTATGAATGTTTTCTACTTATTCACCAAACTCAAACAATTGCAGTTGCAGTAAGAATGTATCATCTCATCATGTATCCACTAGATACTCGTTAGGACAAGAGGATTGCTCTGAATCCTTGGGGTTCTTGTTTAATACTCTTTGTGAGCCATAATATAGAACCAATACTCCTAACTGCTCTGAATTTAATGATTTCGTACTGTCTATGTCGTCTTGTGTTTGTAGATCTTTTGCTGGAAAAATCCTCACTTGTATACTTTGTAGTAAATGTTCAAGAGGAAGCAAAAACGTATAAGATTTTCTGAAACTAGCGTTTCCTAATATAACTGATAACCAGTCCTTGCAAAGCTTGTTGTTAAATCATCTTAAAATGGAAAATTCAACAGGTGATTATCAACTGTATTGCCAAACATGCGCCAAATTGACTAAGTATTATAAGAAAACAAGAATGGCTGAGACATCAGTCAATCTAATAATAATACTGATGATCTACAAACATGACTCAATCTCTAACGAAAGCACCAAATTCCTACGAAGGTTCGAAAAAGATGAACACTTCAATCTAGCAGATCACTATTGTAATCTTCATGCAGTCATTGTTCTCTATGGTTCTGGCGTTTAATCTGGTCATTATTACGCATTGGTCAAATACGAAACGGACTGGTTTAATAATAATAATAATAATTTATTAAATCACTGTGGTATAATGTATACATGGTACATTAATTAAATCAAACTATTTACTCCTAGTACATAGTTGAAATGAAGTATAAAATAATTTGTGATCCAATACAAACGATATGAAGTAAAAACACAAAAGAATAAAAATATCAACATACTTACAAAAACAAATATTGTCAGTAAGATATATCTTATATTATAATAATAGAGTTGATAGAATGTATTTTTGTCAATGGGTACAATATGTACATATGTACATATGGCAGGTTGATTAAAAACAAAAAGCATACTATAACACTAATAAATAACATTCACATTAAACTTATTAAAAAAATAACTACATTAAATTATCATTTAGGTATTCCTGGCGACTATAATAACACTTTTCAATGAGCAACGATTTAACACGGTTATATAACACATTTTCGGATTTCAGATTTTTAATCGAAGATGGCAGTTTAATAAACAGGATGATCCCATTATATAGGTGTGATTTTTTGGAATTTAGCTGTCCTGTGGAGGGGTATTCTCAATTGATTAGCGTGACGTGTATAAACATTGTGAGAGGATCCATTAGTTGTGAAAGTTGTAAGTTTTTTTCTAATAAAAACTACACATTTAAAAATATACAGTGCTGGGATAGACAGCAATTTCATTCTTATGAACAATAATTTACAAATTTCACCTGCACCTCCACCTCCAAGACATGATGTTCAAGGAAATATGTGAAAAAGCCATTGCATAATAGATGCCAATCAGGCTTTTCTGATCTACACATAGATACTAATCAGGCTTTTATGATCTACAGTTTTTCATCTGCTTTATTGCAAAAAATGCTTTATTGAGTTTCTTGCAGACACTATCAATATGAGAGTTCCAATTCAAGGCTTCATCCACAATTGTTCCTGAAAATGTTACCTCTTGTGACATATCTA
>WOGP01002789.1:0-16124 GCA_015342065.1 Leptinotarsa undecemlineata | reverse complement strand
CATCGTCCTCTTTTGAGATGGACCATTGCACATTTGTCTATCCCGAATTTCATACCGATAGCATGCGTGTACTCTTCCACCACCCTCAAGGACTGATTATTATTATTATTATTATTATTATTATTATTATTATTATTATTATCTCTTATTATTTTCGAGAATCGGAACAGCGGTTCTAGAGTAATCTGCAAACAAACGATCAACATCATACTTTCAAACGTTCCAGGGGTAATATCTTTTTCTATCTACGAGGTCTTAAATGATCTGCGGATACACTTCAAATGTGATATATCCCCTCGAAAACATCTAGAGACGTCATACCAGGTGATCTAGTGGGCCTTTCTAAGTAACTACGTCTGCTTATCTACCGTTTCGAGTACTTGATATACGTAAATGAGTTTTCAACTGATTCAGTAAATTGAAGTACCTCCTCATTACAGAATAAGAGGCACTTCTTACGGAATTATCCCGAAAACATACATTCCATAATGTACGAAATTAATTTGTAAACAATCTTAATTATTGTCAAGAAGTGAATGGTGATCATTTCAAATATTTATGGGAATATACTAGAATGGGACTTGAATACTTTTTATTAATAACGATATTTACCAATTGTCTACAGATTCTCAAAAACGAATATGAAATTGCTGATTACGCAGAAAAGACATATCCGATTTTCAAAAATGAAAGATTTTTAGATAGAAAACTGAGAAATCTATCTAGCGAAGTATCAGAAATATTCCCTTTCCATTCTAAAAAAATTGTGAGCGTTACTTCTCGATGACAAGTAATGCAGCACTATTATTTTTCTCATCGAAAAGATGAAAGTTATGCTTTCTTATTTGAACTTTGTCCGATCTTGATAATGTTGATAGGTAGAGGAGTTGCCCCCTCTATATCAAACTAGAAGGGGGCTACTCCTTCTACAATAATGTTTTATAGCTCCTGGAGAGTTATTTTTGCATATTTCAAGTAGAATTCACTATGCAGGGTGTTTCCTACGATATGAAACTTCAGAGAGTGATTCGTTAGGTCGTTTTAAAAAAAAAGTGTACGGAGTTGCTTCGTTTCTGAGGTACAGGGCGTTGAAGTTTTAAAAAAACGGCATTTGAAAAATATCATAAATATCCTTACACCAATATGGTTGAAATTTGCTACAGTTTTTTGAAGAAATAAGGTGTTTATTTAGCCCGAAATATATTGAAATCATTAGGTACAGTGGCGTCTCAGTGGGCACCAGAGCCTACAGTATTGAGAAATAAAGAATGCAACTGACTTTTTTGTAGTTTTTTAGATTGAGCAACTAAAAATACAACTTTTTTGTTGTTGGTGTTTTCTTCATATCAAGCTTTGTTTTCGAGAAAATCGCTTGTAAACACTATCCATAGACAACACAAAATAAAAACCGACAGAAAATAAACAATTTCGACTTTAAAGTAAATGAACAAAATGTCCACTTTCTGATAAAATACACCACTACAATTGATTTGTAATCGATTATCTGACACGTTCAAAAATACCTGGTGTACACGAGTTTCATAAACAAGAGTTTTCAGATGACCCCATTAACAGAAATCTGGAGGGTTCATATCAGGACTGCGAGATGGTAATTTTGGTCGAAATGCTGACGAGAAAAAACACTAAAATGAGCTGGAGTCCCGTCGTGCATAAACCACATGTGGCCTATTACAAGTACCGGCACTTCATCTAACAATGATCTTGCAAAAAGTCCGTGTAGAATTCATCTGTTAATCTTGCTGGTAGAAAAAATGGGTCAATCAGGTAGTCACCATTTATTCTTACCCAAACGTTCAGCGAAAATTGTTGCTAAAAATTACTTTCTCTAATAACGTGGAGATTTTTGTAGTAACAAAAATGGTCATTGTGAAAATTTATAATAGCATCTCGTGAAAATTTTGCTTCAGGCGTAAATAAAATATTTGGTAAAAAATTATTATTGTGTGCCATCCTTTGAATCAACCACTTGCAAAACATTATTCTTGGATGAAAATTACGAGGCAGTACAGCTTGGACCCACTATATGTGTTATGGATGGATTTCAGAACTGTCCATACGGTTTTTCTGCTGACTTCCAGCTGACATCTATCGCACCAAGAAAGCTTCTTCTAGTTCAGGAGTTGTTACAGTTTCTGGTCTTCCGCCAGATGCAAAACTCCCAGTTTCACAATTAGCGTTCTAAATGTTTTCGCACATGGAATTACTCTGTTGAGATATCTGTCCTAACTTTTACTGATATGACAACACTGTCAGTTGGTCTCCAAAGCGGTGTTCATGATATGCAAAGTGGTTTCATTTTTGTTTTCACGAAAACGAAGCCAGATATAAAGAAAACACCAAAAAAAAGTTGTATTTTCAGTTTAATCCAAAGAATTAAAAAAAAAACTACAACAAAAAGTCAGTGGCGCACTTTTTTTCCAATATTGTTGGCTGTGGTACCTACTAAAACTCCACTGGACCTAATATTTTCAAACTAGTTACGGCTGAATAAGCGCCTTATTACTTCAAATAACTGTAGCAGATGTCTGTATACTCTTTGAAATAACAGTTCATAATCCATTCTTCATGGATTATAACTTCCACTGTGAAGTTCGTGTCGATAGTGTACTTCGGTGTTATGTGATCTGAGAACATGTTCCATTTCTTCGTATATTTCGGAATTTCAATTTGTTTCGATTCCTCAAAGCTTAACGATATGGCAAAAGATTTATAGAATCTGAACTAGCCTCTGACACATTGATTAGAATATGATTTTGAGAAGGTAATCATGAGTTGTTTTATTAATCCTACCCTTTTTTAGTTCAAAAGTTATTCAAATTCATGTAGAAATCACAAATGGAGTTGAAATGACTCCAATTATTAGAAAAGTTTATGAATTTACTAATAAAACTATCTAAATATAGTCTTCAATCGTAAAACTCTTGAAAGTGTGGGTAAATATATATATTACTGGATAATTTATATGATTTTTAATGTGCAGTCGCAAAATTAGTATCAACGCAAATAGAAGCTACGTTGAAGTTTCAGTTTTGAAGTGAACAGTTGTTTCGCATGATCATTATATCTGTGCTCGTTTGAAACATCTCCTCTTAAATTACTATAAAGGTATGAAAACTAGCGAATGTCATTTATACAGGGAGAACTACTAGTAGAACAATTTTGAAAATAAATAAAAGTACATTCTCTATTTTCAATCAATGAATTGAATTGATAATGATTGTCATCACTTTCTCTCCTATGACCTACATCTGGAGTCCCTCAAGCATCAAAGTTGGGGCCTTTTTTATTTCTCCTTTTCATAAATCTCAAAATTATATTTGAATGGTGCCACAGCAAAAATTCGAAGCTTAATGTCGACAATGATGTTTATTAACTTCCACAAGAGTAATCAATACTTTGATATTTGGCTATAAAATTGAATAGAAGAAGATTAATTGTCATTTGTCCAGTAAGCTGCAAAAAATTAAACTTTTAATTCAGAAACTATGTGTATTCATAGAACCAGTTTCGCTCTAGATATCTGAAACTAGCGACCCTACTTGGATTCGCATGGGTAGAGAGCATATATGCCTACATATATGCCAAATCAGCTTATCCATGAAGTTTCCCGTTTTACACGATGGATGTGCTTTCGAAGACATCGTGGCTATACTATAGCATGAATAATGAAGTTTCAGGATGTCTACGACTGTGACGTTGTGAAGGTTATATACCTCGGAATATTACTAGATCTCGAACTGACATGAAACCAAAATTTAGACGCTGAGATAATCTAAAGTAGCATTTATGCTAGCCAAACCACCTAATGACATGGAAGCTAAAACCACTTATGATGTATTGGCTATACTCAATAGTGATTAAACTCATGGCTGGTTTGATGGCCAAAGATAAGCAAATCGACAGACATTAACAAATTGATTCCTTCACATTTTGTGACTGAAAATAATGAAAAGGACTGGAACATACTGCCGGACCGGAATTAACTGACTCCAAACTAGATGCTTGGACCCTTATGGAATACAGGTAATTAAAAAGATAATTACGTGCAGATTGTCAACTTCGTATAGATGTGAGTGTATCAACATCTATGATACATACAAAACCAGAAGATAGGCAATAGACTTTCGGGAACAAAGATCAACAGGCGAACTTCTATTGTATGTCACCCACATTTAGAATAATGCAATCGAGAAACATGGAGAGTCGAAAGCTGTTGCGCTTGATTGAAGACTTTTGACCGGCCAAACTTCGATGCTATGGCTTGCGAATCATGGCTCTCCAGCTTCCTGGAAGAACTTTCCCTGCAAATGGCCGTCAATGAATATTTTTCGAATACTTCCACCTGGTGTTCCCCAGGGATCCATATTATCTCAACCCTTATTATATTTTATTTCAACGACTAATTGAAAAAAAAAGGAGGAACCAATATATTGCTCTGCTAACGACAGCACACTTGCCTCGTCATTCCATTTGGATTCCAGGACATCGGCTACAAAGGCACATCTTCACCGGCAGCAGGAGGTTGCATATCTTAATGAGAATCTAGAAGTGATTCCGAATTGGGGTGAAATTCACCAGGTTCAATTCAATGCCACAACAACCCAGGCATCGGTTTTCTCCAAAAAGATGAATGTCTCCGAACCGGATGTAATAATGTCAGGTCAGACAATTCAGCTCCCTGCTTCGATAAGTTTGTTGGGGATTAAAATGGACACCAATATGTCTTGGCACAATTATGTCTCTAGAATTGCAAAGGCTGCTTCTCGAAAGCTTGGAACGCTGTTCCGAACGAGAAAACTGTACACACTTCAGCAACTTTTGATGCCTTATAAAGCTCAGATCAAACCTTTTTTGGAATATTGTTCCCATGTATGGAGCTCTACCCCTAAGCACACCCTGAAGTTGCTGGATTCCATCTGGAAAAGAAGTCATCCACTTGATTGGAGACAGGAACATAACTTGTAACCTTGATAGTCTGGATAATCGAAAAATACTTAGAGATTAGTTTCCCTTTCATAGATACTTTCACCAAAGGTGTTCAAGTGACTAGGCACATTTGATTCCACCAAGAGCAATAGGTGCATATCAGAAATACGCGACGGACTGTGCCTGCTTATCGTTTTGAGGTTCAACTCAGTACACTTTGAACTCCACTATTCCATTTGGAGAACTGCGTTTATGTGGAATGAAGTTTCTGAGAACATATCCAGGGAGTAACAGTGCATTCCTTGTTCAACCTAGCAAAACTGATGAGACCTTGGCGGATCAAAACAACGCTAAATGTACGAATGCTTTTTTGGGCTCTAGTTCCATCTAGAAGTGTCATTGTTGCAAAACGCGTCCATCACTGATATTTTATGAACATTGAATATTTTGAATAGACTTGCCCTGTTTTTTTTCTTCACACAAATGTTTCTCTTTACCAATCATGAATATGGAGACGAAACTTGTCGCAAGCACTAACGTCTTCAAAAAACTGTTTGCAAAGAGTTATAATGACTAATATATTTTCGAAATTGTGCTAATAGCTCCTTTATAGTTTACGTTCGCTGGTCCTGGTTCTAACTGTTGATCTGGCAGTAGTTGAATGTCAAAAAACCAATTGAAAATTATCATAATACATGTTACACTCCGTATATCGGATGTGTTTCCAACAATTAACATGTTTATTTGATTATACGTACCTAAAGTGGTGAAGTGTTTACACTATTTATTGCTAATAAAATTATAATGGAGATTATTTTATCTCAGTTTTTCAGTTTTGTTTCGGGACCATGAGTGAGTTAGTACTTGATGACTATTATCAGTTTTAGTTAGAGATTGATTTATCGCGTGTTTTCTGTCAGTGGTGTGCAAAAATGGACGTTGTCGTAGAGGAGAGGCTTTTGCGTAAGTACTACCATTTTTTATTTTATATCTGTTAATAAGTAGAAAAGTTGATTTGTAATATAATATTCACTGGTAATTTCTATATAAACTCGATTTTTTCAAATGAATCAAATAATTTCGAGATAATTATCTTATTTTGATAAAAAGGTTTTGACATCGTTTGGACTCAAAACATTCACCTTGAATGTTTGATGTTTACTGTTTATATAAACCGACTGTTCAACGAATTATCGAAAAAGGTCAAAAAATCACTCTATTTGGATTACAAACTTGAATCATTCAAATAGACAGAAAATATTAATTTAGGTACACATAGCATCTTTTTTTTACCTACGAAATACATCTAATTAATGAAAATTCATGTGTCAAAAAAATCTGTTCAAAATCCGTTTTTTCGGTAACCACTCTTGCCCCCCTACATACGACGAACCTCAAAAACTGAAACTTGTGCGAACTCAGGATCGACGAGGTCTTCCTTTTCAACGTGCGATCCCTAGCAGGATCGTTCGGCCTCTTGGCTCGAACCTTCGTTTCACCCGACGGCCGATTTGATGAGTGAAACAAACCACTCGTGTCGTGCCAACCCAACCGATTACCGTCTCGTGTGTAATAGTTCACTTGAATATTCAAACGTATGACAACTTTCCGTGAGATTAGGAAAAAAAGGAAGTCATAATACGTGAATAGAAGGAGAATAACTATTTCTTTCAAGTCAACATTGGGGATGATTCTTATTGAGATGTTACCATTCATGAAGGTGATATTTGGGTCCATCTCGGGAAAATACTCCACATAGTCATATATCTTTCAGATTTTGGTCTTTGAACTAGGTGCGATACATATCAGAAATACGCTGTGAACTGTGGCTGCTCATCGTTTTGAGGTTCGAATCAGTACACCTCGAAATTTACTGTTTAAGAACTCTTTCATCTAGAGAACTGCGTTTATGTGGAATAAACTTCTTGAGAACGTTTTTCCGAATGGATTCAAATCTCAAATCCAATGTGAATCGCTACTTTCACAGAGGCACCGCTCTGAGAGCGCCTTGACGATTTTTCTGTAGTCCTCAATAAAAAAGAATATGTTGAGTATTCAGGCGTCAGTATCGCCAAACTTTAATATCCCCCCTTTTTGTTTTTCAAAGGGGTCAACTCAAAAAATTTAAATTTGGGATAATGAAATTAAGGAATGAATACTTTATTTTGAAATGCAATTTACAGGTGGCGACTGAGCGCCATCTGGGAAAAAAATTCAACGTAATGGGGGGTCTTGTGACAAATAATTTTGAAGCTCCTGACGAATACTTTACAACCCTATAAAATAGCGTAAAGTTTAATAATTTCCTAAAGAAAAACACAATAATATCGATATTTCTAGAAATATTCCTTTTTATCTGCCATATGGCAATTGCAACAACCCGATAAGGTTTGTTAAGGTATTTTTTGTTTATAAAAACGATAGACAATGAACATCATTGTTCAGTTAGAATATATTTCAGAGCCGGAAATCTTTCAATATCTTGTATAACAATATAATTTTCTGTACAACAGTCTGTGTGTCCAAATCTCTCCTTCAGAATCCGCATAACCGAATCATCATCACCTAAACTGCAGGTTTAGATTCTTCTCTCAATCATATTTGAAGTTTCAGTAATCTTTTCATTAGAATCACTCATAAAACAGAAATTATGTTGAAGAGATAAAAAAAGGATGGTCAATCTTCCTCACTACAGATATTTTTAAGAAATTCTGCAGTCTGTCTTTGGTTGTCATCGGATTTTGGACTTCCCCATAAGACTTTAGTTGCTCCAAAGACCAAATGCTGTAGCATTTTCAACCTTATGGTTTGCTGAAAAATTGCTCAAATCAATTCTTTGACTTTTTATAAATGTCATTTTACAACAATAAAAAACTTGTGCGTCTCAGAATGTCCGGCAGAAGTAATAACTTGAACTAATCTAAGTTGAACTAATTAATATTGAAATTATTTATCTTGAGAAAAGCTCAGGTTATTACTTGAATTTCATGTGAGTTAATATGATATTGTGAGGAAATGTTATTTGTTAATAAAATATTTTATTGATTATTTTGTGTATGTACAATTGTTACTTTCGTAGAATTAAATACTACACTGATAATGTACACACACACATACAAAATTAGTATTATCATTTTTAAGTCCCGTTTCGCATAATTAAAGAATTTCACGTGCTTGCTGGTTGAATTTTTGTTACACTGTCAACAGTATGTGTCTAACGCACACTAAACACTGAGCATATATCCGACGAGAGAGGAGGAGCCTGCCTTCCGCTAACGTATGCATGATAAAAAGGGAAGCGAGGTTTCCTCGTTCCACATGAAAATAAATCCAAATCCATACATTGCTGTCGATAATGAACAGGATCACAGTGAATGAAAGATTTATTATGGCTACATGCAATAAATCTAAATTATCATCGGTCCTCAACCTCAGGCCACGGTTTGATGGTCTAGGAAATATAATTAGATGAGCCCCTCCGTAAGCCAATTTAATAATAGAATAAATCTGTTCCCCACCGCGTTACACTGGAAATCGTCAGATACGCGCTAGCGCTATTTTGCTAATATTATTTTTCATCACAACTCTAAAATCCTAGTAAATAGAGGTTTTTCGTTCGAATCTAATAATAGGTGGGCAAATGTTTATTGAGTTGATATTTATGATCGTAAATAACGAGACGCTTTTCAGTATTTCCATTTTGAATTTTTGGATTACAGTTATTACTGTTATTACGATAACTGATCCGATTTATTGCCAGACAGATAATTTTGGGACCTAAATAGATTGACAGCTACTACGTGTATAATGAGATAACAAAACAGTTTCAGTACCATAGTAAAACTTTTTACATTGAACAGCTCAAAAAATTTGTCCTAACATTTTTTATTCACTGATTTTTTGTCGAAATGTTGAAAACCTAAACCTAGTCATCCTATGAACTTACTAGGTGCCAGCAGTTGATTTTTATACGAGGATCTCTTACAAAATTCTCAACATTTTATAGAGACAAACAATACTAATTACCGTCACAATCTGGAAAATAATGTTGGTACCGTTTGATTATGTTTGGTAATGATTCCGAACGGTGGGAAATATTCTGGAACATGATATGGTAGATCAATCAAGGGAATCGTAGCTTGCCACCCTACATCCATAAAAATGTTCCAGTTTTTACATAGAAGAAACGTTTTTGGAAAAATAAGGGATAGAATTTACGTCTTCTGAGAGATTTTAGAACAATCCAGAAGAAACAAGAGTTGTTCGAGAGCATTTATCAATATTCCAGTACACCCGGTACATTCTAGAATGTTATGTTCAAGAATGATTTGGAACATATACGACTATTTTGAAACATTCCAGATTATTATGAAACGAGCAAGGGAGTTATATCACCACGGGCCGAACATATACGGTATTACGTTACGAACTATTGGCTCATATGGATACTCGACTACAATCAGAACTACCATTGCATATAGCTTCATTTGGTTCTCCTTTTGGTTACGTTAAGGAATGATTGATACTGCCAAAACTCAAAATGCCTTCAGAAGCGAACTGTGTCATATCACCACAGCCGAATATGTACGTTGTTACGCAACGAACCATTGGCTCATATGGATACGCGACTACATGCCTAAATACCTAGCTTCAATAGCTTCATCTGGTTTCTCTTTTGGTTACGTAAGGAATAATGGATACTGCCAAAACTCGAAATTCCTTCAGAAGCAAACCGTGTCATATCACCACGACAGAACAAGTACGGTGTTAGGTTACGAACCATTGTCTGATATGGATACGCGACTACATGCCAAACTACCATTGCATATAGCTTCAATAGCTTCAACTGGTTCCTCTCTTGGTTATGTTGAGGAATGATTGATTCTGCGAAAACTCAAAATGCTTTCAGAAGCGAAACGGGTCATATCACGACGACCAAACATATACGGTGTTACGTAATGAACCATTGGTTTCTTGTGGGAATTTCAAGAATGTCTATGTTTATTCTCTCGAATGATGTTTTCGGAGTTTCCATAATAACTAAAGGGTTTTTAAGATTTTGTTTGCAAATTTTTGCTTCTTTGCAAGTCTCGCAGTTCTTCACAAAATTTTCTACATCTTTGAAAAAATTTGGCCAATTATATTTTTCTTTTACGCATCTAACCGTTTCGTTTATACCTCGATGTAAATTATTTTTTCCTGAATGGCATTGGTCCATTACGATTGGAATTTCGTCATCGTCGAGAGTTCTTGTTAGATTTTGGCTAGATTTTGGTTAGATTTTTTATTTCTTTTTCAGCGAAAATGAAAGAAAGAATTTTCAAAATTGGTAAATCCGAATTATTTTCGACAAAGTACGTTTTGGTAATATCTATTTCATCTATCCATTTATAAAGGATAAAGAATAAAATTTCTACAACTGAGGTATGATCAAAGGGTTAAGCAAATATGAAATATTTTCTGTCTTTGACGGTTTTACTTAAAAGAATATTAATTCTATCGTTGTAAAATTCCGCATTTTCCTCAAATATGTCATCAATGATTTTATGATAAATATCTTCTAACTTGTTATGGCAGCAAAAGGTGAGGATGTATTTATGTGGTTTGTCTAAAAGTTGCCAATTGTTAAATTTGATTTTTGAGTAGTCAATCAGGGATCGAGTTTGATATAAGTGACTGAAATTTTCGTGTTCTTGTAGAATTTGTTCGAAGGGAGTTTCTTCGTGTTCTGGTGTTTCTTTGTTTTGTGTTTTTGTGTCTTGTATTTCTGTGTCATGTGTTTGTTCGTCAGTTGGTTTGTTCGTTTCATCAGTTTCATTTGAAGCGAGTATCGTAACTTTTCCGTGAAGATTTACACATTCTGAATGAATGAATGCTTTATTTGTCATCGGATAATCAGATAACAATGTATAAAGAAAATATAAAAAATAAAAGAATAGTATGGAACATACTTTACACAGATCTATGTATAATATATATTCACATATACATACATATACATACAGATATATATCTGCATTCACAAAATAATATCATAATGAACAACAACAGACAACACACACATACACATTTATAATGTTCAATTTGTCACATATTCTTTCAATTTTGTTTTAACCAATTTTATGGACTAAGATTCTTTGATTTTACGAGGAAGTAGATTGAATTCAACAATACCTTTGAAAAAGACAGATTTCATCGAACTAGCTTTAGAGGTTGGTTTTACATTGAAGTTCATATTACTTGCAGTTTGTGTTGCTCGATCATGGATATTGTTCTCAGGAATCAATTGACACTGTAAATAATTGGGCAGTAAATTATTTATCATTTTGAAAATGAAAGTCATTGTTTGAATTTAATGATTTTGTTTCACATCAAGCCAGTTGGGGATATCTAACATCGATTTTATATTCGTGTACCAGTTGCAACCAGGGTTAATACGCATTGCTTTATTTTGTAAAATGTGCAGTCTGTCATAATTAGATATGTTCGTGTAAATTGTAGAACTGCAATAGTTGAAATGAGGCAATATCATAGTATTGTTCACTGTTATCCGACTAGACTGGGATAAAGATGAAATTATACGTCTCTTAAATCCAATTTTTTTACCTATTTTTTTCGAAATATAGTCAATATGTTTATCAAATTTTAGTTGGGTATCAATTACGAATCCCAAATTGAACCTGTTCAATCTGCTGATCATTTATTTTGATATCTAATTCCATACTTAGAAATTTTTGATACAGAAAATTATTGCCGATAAACATATATTCACTTTCAGTTTCATTAACTTTCAGTTTATTGATTTTCAATTTATAAAAAAGTTGATCTATTTCATCATTCAATGTGTTCATAAGATCAGCGAAATCACTACTATTAAAGTATATCATCATTTCGTCAGAACATTTCGTCAGAACAGAACCCAAATCATTTACTTATAACAAGAATAAAAGAGGACCTAAAACTGCATTTTCTGAACTAATACCAGTTATTATATTTTGAATAATATTTATAAAATACTGGTTCAATATATTTGTGATTGTTATTTGATCATTATAAATTATCCCTTGGGAAAACATATTATCCGAAAATGATCCTTTTCTTGTTTTCCATAACCAACTCACCAAAGTGTTCAATTTTTCATTTCCTGTTTTAAAGATTAAAACAAAAAATAAAAAGCCTTGCATGACGGAAGGAATTAAAATTTCGTCAAAAAATCTTCGCTCTTTACACCATCTGCGGAAATTCACTGATTATCCTTACTTTCATTTATATTTTAATAACTATCGGAGAATTTATAGGAATACCATTAGACTTGCTAAAAAAATTTACTTCAAAAATAGAATTGATAACTCACAAAATGAAATTAAAGAAAGTTGGTCTATCATGAATGATTTGAGAAATAGTACCAAAAAGAGTAGAGATATTGAAATACCAATCAGTGTGAACGATATAAATTAATTCTACTGTTCGATTGGACAGAAGCTCAGTCAGAATATTGTGGTACCGTATGACCCACTGATTAATTTAGAAAATGTTGCAATCAATGAATCTCTTCAATTGGATTATACGAATATTGATGAACTGTTTGAAGTTTTTGGTGATATAAGGAATAAATCAACATCTGGTTAGATGTGATTTCAATCAAAATTATTGAAAATCTTCCGATAGAAGCGCTCAAAACTCTTGTATCACTAATCAATATTTCATTCAGAAATTACATGTTTCCATCCTTTCTAAAATTGTCGATAGTGATTACTTTATGTAAACGTAACTCTGTAGATGATCCTTCAAATCATCGACCAATATATCTCATTCCTGCTATTGCAAAAATAATTGAAAAACTAGCTATGAAAAGACTTAATGAATTTCTCCTTCGCCATAACATTATAAGGAAAAATCAAGTTGGGCTCCAGAGGAACAAGAGCACACATGATGCAATATCCTCTTTCCTGTTTGAAGTGAATGATGGAGATGCTGCTGCAGCAGAATTTTGTGACCTTACAAAAGCGTTTGACTGCGTTTGACTGTGGTGTACCACAGGGATCGGTTCGCGGTCCTTTATTGTTTTTGTTGAATATTAACGATTTGATGAACATAAGTATATCTGAAACATTCACTCTTTTTGCTGACGACACCGCTATATTGTGGCATAGTAAAGGTATAGATGTACTCAATGAAACAATAGCTCATGATATACAAAAAAAAATCAAGTCTTGAAGTAATTCCCATCTACTCTTCCTCAATATTTCGAGTTTCAAATGTTCACTTCAGAATTTATCTGCAGCCAGCGGTATCATTGAGAACAGAGAGTGAAGTAAATTTCTGGGACTGTATACTCATAGACGGTGGACTGAAATTTGATGCTCACGTCAGAAAAATGAAAAGTGAAATTTCCACTGGCTGTTATGCAGTGAGAGTTATTACTAGAGAACTGGGAGTTTATACTGCAAAAACGGCATATCACGCTTTAATAGAGTCTCACTTAAGGCACGGTATACCTATTTGGGGTGTGTGTAGCCTAAATTTGCTGGAGTCTGTATTTGTATTACAGAAAAAAGCTATACGATACTTGTGCAAAGCTGAACCTCGTTACTCATGCAGGCAACTGTTTATAAATAAAAAATGTTGACGGTTGTAGCTCTTTTTATTCTGGGGACAGTGTGTTTAATTAAGAAACATCTTGTGAAACTTGAGGTCACCACCCATCACTATGCAACTCGTCAGAGCGTTCAAAAAAATATAAAATTACCTATCCCTTGCAACTCTCTGGTCAAGGACTCCTTATTTTACTACAATGGTGTGAAGATGTATAACCATCTGCCGAGTTACACCAAAGAGATAAATATTGATACCAATCAGTACAGAAAAATGATTGAAAAGAAATTTTGAGTGGTAGACCCTATCACAGTTTGACTGAGTTCTATACCGATCATTTTTAACACGGCATGTTTTATGTGTATGTATGTTTCAAACAATGTTTGTGGTTTTTTATTCAGTGTTATTACACTCAAATTCACATTATATTTCATCTATATATTCATAGAACATTTATGTATTCTTTTTATTCACTAACTTTGTCAACAAGATTTTTTCTATGGACAATAAAGTATAATAATAACAGTGATGTATAGCAAACTTTGTTTTCTGGACGCATCTTTTGTCCGCAGCTAATGCCCCAATTATAATATTGAAAAATCCTTCTTTACTGTACGTATACATTATAAAAACAAAAAAACAGTGATGAGAAGATACCCTTATTTAATGATCGCATTTTCTCTCCGCGGCTGAAACCCCGGTTGGACTATTTGAAAATTGTTTCTTATTATACATCTACAACATCGAACGAACCTTCGTACAGACTTTCAGCCTCCAAAAATATATTGGTATGGAAGAACAGTAATTATTGGGTAATTTTCATATGTCAACGCGAACCTTTCATTCCCAGTGGGAGAACCCCAGTTGAAATATATGAAAATTATCCATCTGCATTGTACATTCACAACATAAAACAAACTTACGTACAAAATTTCAGGTTCCGAAAATATATCGGTACAGAGAAACAGTGATGACAATATGACTTTTTTTCATAAATGCTCTTATTTCCCCGCGGCTGACGCCCCAGTTGATATATTTGAAAATCTCTTCTTATTGTACATCTACAACATCAAACGAACCCTCATACAAAATTCACCTTGCGAAAATATAGCGGTACTGAGAAACAGTTGGAATATTTGAAAATTCTTTTTCATCGCATATCTACAACCCGGACTGTTATGCTGTAGTATAATGGAACCTGAAGTACCAAACGTTTCATCTGCTACTGCGGCAGACATCATCGGTGGTATTTGCGTTGACTGCAAGGAAGAAAATTATATCATGAAGTATCAGCAACGACTAACTGCCCTGCCCGGGTTGAGTGTCCAGTGTTGAAACCTTCCCCACACGGTTACTGTATGCAGAATACCCCATCTCGTACATCCATTCCCATTCCTTCGTAGCGGTCCTCAACTTACTGATAGGCACTTCAGCAAGATTGATATCTGACTTTCTTTGGTCTAAAGTCAGCCTGTAGGTGCTTTTACTATCTGATCTAATGTATTGTTTCATCCTGACGTTCCTAATTGAATTTTTGTAAGAAAGTGATAGATATCTGTTCGAAAATTATACTCACCGGAGCCGCCTGGTAGCGACTCTCGGAGGAGGTCGTTGATTCTATTTGGTTGGTCTTCTATGCTTGTGTCTCTCTCGAAATCTGAGGTCATCCCTGTTTAGTGCATTGTGTAGATCACTTAGCGCTGGACTGTCGAGCGTTCGAATTCTGTTAAACGTGTCTTCTGCATGTTGTCTCATATATATGCATCTACATAGTGTATGCTCAGGTCTAGATCCCGGAAAATGTACATATTCGGTACATATCTTGGAGCGTTTACGGCGGCCCTTATGCACGCGTTTATAAACGACTGGATCTGTCTTCTGTATACGCACTAGCCCCAGGCACTGTCAAGATTCGTGTTTACTAGGGTTTATAATCCCAGAGGGTGATCAGAATGATGGTAGAGACAGTGGTGGAGATTTTGTGAGGAGATTTTGCCTGAAGCGCACTGTCACTTAGGTTGGCTGTTCTGATTGGATCAAGCTGCTGACAGGCATGCTGTTGGTGGGATGTAAATCGGAGTTGTGAGTCAGTCCGTTTCTGGCCTTCTTGAGCACAGAAAACTACCTTCTATTGACCTGTATACCTCCTCTTTTTCTATATGTGACCACATCTGATAGCATGAATTTCATTTTCATTCACTGTACATTGTTCATTCAGGAGACCAATGAATAGAATTTCACTATATAGTTGTACAAAATTCAGCTACAGGCGCTATCATATCCTATATTCCTGAACTGAATTATGTATGAACAATATGTCAAAAATTATTGGTCTTTCTAGATCCAAGTGAATAGTTTATCAGATGGGTGACTGTTTAAAAAAAATCTGTTTGAAATCTGTTTTTCCGTTAATCAGCTGCCGCCCCCATACGAATGACAACTCTCAGAAGTTGAGAACCTAAGGACTAACGAGGTTTTACCTTTTAACGTGTGATTCATAACACGGTTGCAGAATCATCCCAGCTTCAACCAGATACATTCTCTCGAGAAAAATATCTGGTCGAGGTAGGAATCGAACCCAC
>WOGP01002788.1:0-16127 GCA_015342065.1 Leptinotarsa undecemlineata | reverse complement strand
ACTAGTTCGTTGCATGACCGAGCAAGAAAAATCCACAGAAGCAGCGTTACGTGTGTACTGGACGCTTGATAAACACCAAAAACTATTTTCAGATTCTGAGATGTTGAAGGAATTTATGTTGGAAGTAGTCACGGCACTTTTTGGATTAAAAAAAGGCTCGGCATTTCAAAGTATTCTATTATCAACGAGAAGTATCTAATACACGAAAAACGGAAATTTTAGCTGCTGATATTAAAAACACTCTTCTTGAACTCTTGCAAACGGCACCTTGCTACGCCATAGCACTTGACGAATCATGTGACATTGTTGATGATGAACAAATGTCTATTTTCATAAGATTTCTTGATATTGAGTGTGAGATTTTTAGGAAAGAGTTTCTAGCAATATTGCCGTTGAAAGATAACACTCAAGGATACGATTTATTCAAGGTCATTGATGAGTTTATTACTAAATCTAACATTAGTTATGATTAAATGGTGTCGCTTTCAACTGACGTGGTCCCATCAAATATTGGCAAAGAAAAAGGTGTAGTAAAGAGAATCAGGGATACAAACTCGGGTATCACTGCACAATTCAACAGGCAGCCCTTCGTAGAAAGCTTAGTGCTACACTGAAAGACGTGATGGACAGTTTGGTCAAGTTGATTATTTTATGAGGTCTCATTTTGCTCTTCAGCACCGACATTTCAAGGGGTTACTTTCTGAATGTGATTCAGCGTATTCTGACTTACTGCAACACAACAATGTTTGTTGGCTAAGTAAAGGTCAAGTTATTGAACGTTTATGGCTGATAAAAGAAGAAGTAAACTTCTTCTTACAAAAATTAGATTCGGAGGGAGCCAGAAAGCACTTTGAGTTTATAACAAAGAAGCGTAATATGATGGTCTTGGCTTTTCTAAGAGATATTTTGAAATATTTAACACAGAATTACAAGGAAATGGAAAATGTATCAGATCATATATCTGATACAAAGCGTGTCTGCTTTTCGTCGCAAACTGGATATCTTTAATAAAGATATTGCAAGACAAGAATTTATTCATTTTCCGCCAATTCATGAATATGAAACGAAGACATTGCAGTTTTTATAAAATTTCTGGCCGATCTTAGAAACGAATTTGCTACAAGATTTCAAGATTTTGCAGAGATTGGCAAGCTATCCGTTTCTTAAATCGCCATTTGAAGTCGATGTAGCAGCAGAATGCACAGATGTGGCCAAGTTGTTCAATCTGTCAAAGGCATCACTTCAAATAGAGACAATTGATTTGCAAACAGATGTGTCTTTGCAAATGTATAAAACGGTATCTGTTAATCCATAGCTCGCACAAATTTAGACTTTTGAGGGTTGTCGTTCGTAGAGGTGCGACAGCTGAATAACGGAAAAACAGATTTTAAATAGATCTGGTTCTTCTTTATCTTATTCATTCTACATAGATCAGATCCTTACTCCTCCTACTGTGATTAACCATATTTTCTAGTTTTGAGTTAGAATATTTCTTTCTGAAAGGAATTTTGAGTAGATTTTGATGTTCGAAGTGCGACGATCTTATTCGAGTGCACACTCATGTATTAATACCCGCGGTGGTTACCATTTTTTGTCATATCAGTTAGTTATTGCAATCACAATATAAATTTGATAATATTTTTGAAGAATTTGAAAATTGAATTTGGTTTCATCACCATTTTCATTTCATACTGTGATTGCGTAGATCTTATAAAACTCTCGTTATTTAAATGGAGCAATGTATCAGTTTTTTTATATGCAGATCTATCATTTACAAATCGATAAGGGTCTGTCTAGACTAGCAATTATTCGAGATATCTGTGCACCAGATGAAACACTAAATTGGCTGTCATTGATCACACTCAATCATTCATAACAAAAAAATTTTGCAATGTTTGATTTTGTTTCGAAAAATATTGGAAGTTTTTTCGTAGTTTTTTCGTTATCACTTTAAAAAGGAGCCATATCATTTCAATATTTTCATAATTCTACACATATACCCAACTTAAAACACATTCAAAGTGTCTTCCAGTAAAGACACTGAAAATAAGCAGAAAAATTGCAGATCTGATCATATTGTCCAAATTGATCAGAGGTTCTTGACTGCTCCAATGAACTGATCTAATAAAAATACTTTTCCCACACCTGAAGTGAAGCACTGTGTCTCTCTTTTGAAAGATATTTTGGAACAGTGACATATTGCAGAATACCTGTGTTTCAGATTACATGTTGAATACAATATGATCACGTTAAAAAGCCATGGATGTCTGTTGCCGAATGCTATTTAGAATATGTGATAGAATATTTAATGATATATTTATTTTTCAAAAAAATAATAAAATTTTTTTTATTATTCCTTATTATTATAATATAAACTTTTAATTACGCAAAATTATACCCGTGTTATTTTTGATATTTATTTGATTACTTCTTTTATTGTCTATAAATCTTGTTATTCTGCGAATAAATATTATTATTATCATTGTCATAATTAAGAATTCTTTTAAAGTTGTGGATACTTTTTTCTGTTAAGCAAATGTAATAACTTTTATTACATTTCCTCCATCACTTTGTTTTTTATGCATTTTACAGTTACAGCCAAAATTGACATCTGAGGTGATGCTATTTCTTTTTGCGTTGATCGCTTTAAATCAGTGATTGTATAGACATTGTAAGTAGTTTGTGCTTCTCTCTTGAATGAGATTTTGGAACAGTGTCATAATGCAGAATATAGGGGTTTCAGATTATAAGTTGAAGTCAATATAACCACGTTAAAGCGCCACAGTGTGTAGAAGACTCCTCGGATGTCTGTTGCTGAATGCTATTTAGAGTATGTGATAGAATAAATGATGATACAGATATTTATTTATAAAATAATAATTTTTTTAACAACATAAAACTCAAATCAAACTTCCTCACAGGTATATTATCTTTCAATTACGCACAATTCTATCCTTCTGTGTTAAATTTGATATTTATTTTATTACTTCCTTTATGGTCTGTAAATCTTGTTACTCTGCGAACAGATATTATTATTATTCAAAACTCTATGAGAAATAGTTTAAAATAGTTTACAGAATATAGGCTTCATAATATCTCTTGAAATTTGTACTGAAAAATAGTTCCGAGTATTCGAAAATTATGTATTCGATAAATATAGTACAAGTTCTTTGAATATATTTTCCACTCGTGTGTGCTGTATAAGGAGATATTGTTCCTTTCGGAGCTTGTAAGATGTCTTATGATGAGTTCTTAGACAAATTATAAGGAAGAAAGGCCTTGAAATGAGTTAGTACTGACCGTCTCGAGTAGATGAACTATACGCTTCAGTACTTTTTACGCCAGTACAGTTGTTAACGACTAGAAATCATTTGTGTAATTCGTATTTCATTACACTTGGCTTTGATACTTGATTTATCAGTCTGTCTACAGAAATTCCGAGCTGTCTACGGGGGCCACTGAGAAAGTTGTCTAGGAAGAAACAGTGAATTATCTGCGAAGTGAATGAAACTAAGGTGCAGTTTTAGCATCTATTCTAAAGAGGTGTGATCAAAAATCTATAGTCTTAGTTGGATACTAGTTCCCTGAAAAGAGCACTACCTGTGAAAATTTATAGAACTACGATTGTTACTCCGGCAATTTTTGCTACAATGGGTTGTATGTTGTCTGATATGTTCATAGTTTTTCCTTCTTCATTTTCCCTTCAACTCTTTTTTCGGTATTAACGTAGTAAAATAGTTATTTTTTTTAGATATTTTGACCTATATGGCAAAGCTCAAATATTTTTTTATGTTTACTCTTTCTCCGGCGTGAGTCAAGTCATATTAACTTTTGTGGAGTTAAGATATGAGAAATTTTTTTGAATGAATTTGCAAGAAGGTCCTTTCATCAAACTGTGATATAAAGTCCTCTATTAGACTCTCGCGCCAAACTTGTTTCTTACTGTCACCAAACCGTTTGGCACTGATGCCCATGCACCTTCCGTCATACTTTTACTTTAATGGTAACTTTTTGGGTTAATTAACTATATAATTTGATGGATATAGCTGATCAATTCGGTATCCTCGTGTTTTACTACCCACTGCAGAAGCTAGAGTCAGAATTTCGACACTCTCGCACAAGTTTTCAACCTCTTTCTTCTTTTATGAGAATGAGGGAAGAGAAATGTACTATGTTACGCATAAATTAGTTAAACTGGATGGAGTTGTATCTACCACAAAGTACCATTAACTTCAATACATTGAAACCAAAATTTAAGTAACAACTATAGAAAAAAGTAACGATATAACATCAAGCCAAGTTTAAACTTAATTACTTCCTTCAAACCGATAAAATGATGAAAAAATTGAAGGCTAGGCAAGCCAAACAGTTTCACAGTGATAAAATGACTCTTCGCAAAAGCTATAAAAATGACAGCCATTAAATTAACAGCTAGGTTTCAATATTCTTGAATCATATGTGACTTTCAGGGTCTAGTTCTGCACCATTCTTCTTCCTCTTCTTCAGCGTTACTATCTTCATTCTGGTTTGAAGGCCGTCGTTGTTTGAAACTGAATCCTAACGTTTCGCCAACCACTCGTGTTGAAAAATACGAGACTCATTCACGTATTCTGTTCATATATTTGTGTCTTTAATAATTATTGTATTTTCAAATGAATGTTCATGTTGACATTTCTTGTAATTCAGATAATAAATTGAATTTAATTTGAAAAATTGATATTTAGTCCTTGAATCGATTTATTTAGCTAAGAATATTTTAGTTAATTATCTTTAGGATGAGTTGTTTCAATCATGATGTTTTCTCTCATGGTGTTGCTAAATAACAAAGTTTTGGTTGAAAAATGTAAATCGTTTCTATAAAATTCTGAGGTCTTGTGTCATTACTAAGTAGAATACAATAGTCACAGTCACGTCTTTTAAAAATTTGGATATTCGTACCTTACTTAAAGACATGTAAAATGCAGGTACTTTCGAGGCAAGGTTCTAAAAACTTCTTAACGGGAAACAGCGCAGAGCATATGTGTAACAATCTAGATGCAATACAGTCGTGTACAGTAATTAATACATATTGTATTTCATTCGGTAATACTTCATTTTTTAAGTCAAATAAACCAGTTTTGATTTTTATTGATCAATTAACCCTCGAAAAGTTGAAAAGTATATTCATTTGTATTCAAAATAAAGAAAAGACCATCTGTTGAAGTGCTCAACAGAAGTTGTTCGTTTGCAGGCTGTTTCAAAAAATAAATACGATCCCTGTGGTTTTCTTGCAATTTGGAAATCATTGATTCAAAATATCAAACAACAGTCACAGTTGCAAACGAACAACTTCTGTTGAACACTTCAGCAGACGGTCACTGCTTCATTTTGGACACAAATGAATATACTTTTCAACTTTTCGAGGGTTAATTGATCTTGTTATTGATCAATTGATCAATAACAATCGTTACAACCAATCAAAACTGGATTATTTGACTTTAAAAAATGAAGCACGACTATATTGCATCTAGATTGTTTCACATATTCTCTGTTCTGTTTCCCGTTAAGAAGTTTTTAGAACCTTGCATCGCAAATACCTACATTGTACATGTCTTTTAGTAAGGTACTTATATCCAAATTTTAAAAAGACGTCACTTTCAAATTATATTATTCTATTACTTTTCACTGAATTTAAAATATTCTCATAAAATCTTAGAATATGAATACTATTATATTCTGAATTTCAGTAAACAAAATTCCAATAGAAATTCAGTTACATCAAAATATAATGAATATTCAAAATATAGAAAAATAAAGGAAATATCAGTTTGATTCTAATCAACTATTTCAACTGAAAAGGTTCAAAAACATATTGACAATTAATCCAAAGAAATATCAAAAGTAAGGTACTAAATATAATTAGGCAATAATCATTGATAGATTGTCAATATACCTTAAGGGTAATGTGAAACAAAATATATTGATGAAGAGTGGCAAATCCTTCTAAAAAAAAAAGGCCAGATAAATAAGAAAGCAAAAGTGCATATTGACAGAAAGAATGATACCTGGTTGACCTGGTAAGATGAAGTTCATTCAGATAGGGTGGACTGATTGAGTATTCTTAATAAGATAAATCTCAAAACAAATTTGAACCTAAAGAATTTAATAAGTCAAATACTAGGTAACAAGTCAGGCCAGAGAAACAAATTCAAGTTAGCATTTATTTCTCAGAGAGACATTAAATTGACCAAAAATAGATCAAACGGAAAATAAATGCTTAGCTGAGGGATTGCCTGAATGTCACAAACTAATCAACTTCAATTCTTGTGTCCACTTCCAAACGTCCTAGTGATAATGATAATCTCACTGCAGCAACATGTAGCTTAAGAATTGTATTTCACAGGAATACATTACCAATTATCTGGTATCTGAAATTGTACTTGGTGTAGATACTGATTTTAACAATTCAAAGATAACCGAGGTATGCAAAGCAGATACTTCACTAGCTGTAGGTATTTAGTGCAAAATTCAATTTTGGGAAAAAATATCACCACGGTAACTTCATGTGTGAAGAAACTCTGTGACGATAACTTGAGATTACGATAATGAAAACTGATACGATAAAAAAAACTGTATGATGTAGAATTTTTTCCTAGAACAATTCTAACCTCCAATCACATGTAGCTTAATTATCAAAAATTAAGTAATTAAACGGATTTCTATTACTAAATAGCAAAACCCTGAAAAGGCAAAATATGTACTCAAACAGATCTCATCCATTTTACTATAAATGAAGATAATATGGAACAAAAAGTTAAAACATACCAGATATCAAGCGCTCTCGCTCTCGAAATTGTGGTGATTGAACTATTGGTATTATAGATAATATTAGGAATATATGAATGTAACAAAATATTCTTTACAGTATACTGACCATCGAATAAACGGTGGCACCTATAAAAGTAATCGAGTGCTCAGCTTTCCAGTAGCCCAATAATATTGGATTGATTTACGATGTCGATAAATTGGTTTTAAAATATTTCCAAAATGTTTTTTTTGTTTCAGGTAAGATCATAAGCTATGAACGAATTTGAATTGAAGTATTCACGTAAGTAAATGATAAAATGTTTATGAGTTTTGATGTTATGGCATGAGATGAAAAATAATGAAAATCGTTTGTGTATTGCTTTCATAATCGTCTTTGACAATGTTCTGCCATTTACTTTTGATAATAGTCTCTTCGTCTTTCGAATTATATTTCGCTTTTTTCAGATAATATATTCTCAACGTCTTCTGCTTAATTCATTTTTGTCTGTCCGTCTATAATTTTATGTTATCTGTTCCAAATGTTTTTTTTCTATTACTACAAATATACAGTGCATTTTTTTAATATCTCCTCCCCCCTTTAATTTTTTAAACGGTTCAACTCGAAAAATTAAAATTTGGGATAATGAAATTAATGCATGAATACTTTATTCTGAAGTGAAATTGACAGATGAAACTTTCAAGATGGCGACTGGGCGCCTTCTGGGAAAACAATTAAATGGAAAGCAGGACCTTGTGACACATCATTTTGAAGCTCCTGACGAATACTTCACAACCCTAGAATATGAAGTAAATATTCAACAAATATATGAAGTAAATGTCTTCAACTACTACAAAATGGCGGAACTTTAAATAATTGCCTGAATACATTGACATTTAACTATATAATATGAGTTAATAAGCTTGAGGTCAGTTCAGAAGATACTCAAAATGTTCGCTTTGAACTTCTTGACATATGAACAGCCTATCCCGATATTTCACGCCAAACATTTTCGAACACAGTAACGTCAATATCTCTACAAATATTTATTATTCTCTGGTGTATATCCAATATTGAAGCAGGTTCAGTTTCGTACACCTTTGGCTTCAAATAGCCCGGTAAAAAAGTCCAAAGGTGTCAAATCTGGCGTGTGGGCTGGCCATTCTTTAGGACCTCGACGGCCAATCCAACGACCGGGAAAATTAGTATCTGAATAGGTTCTTACTTGTCTGAAGTAATGTGGGTACTTGTTGGACTACAATATCCATATCGAATTCATTAGGATTCGCTTCGACGATTTCAGCGATGAGAGAGTCAACAGTAGTTTCCACCATATTCAAATACCGTTCCCCTGTTAAATTTTGATCAATAAATAGAGGTCCTACAATATGGTTTCACGATATTCCTGCCCAAACGTTAATTTTGTCTGGATATTGGGTATGTATTTCCCGGAAAACGTGAGAGTTGGTGTCACTCCAATAACAGCAATTTTGTCTGTGAACATTGTCGTTTAAAAAAAAAGTACATTCGTCACTTAAACAAATAATGTGGGGATAGGTTAGAATGCCTTGCAGAATTCTGTTCTTCGATCAGATTCATCTTCAGTTAATTATATTTTGTATGGATGATGCCTATTCCTCTTCAAAAGTCTCCACACAGTAGAAGGAGACAGACACCTCACAAACATTCGCGACGAAATAAGTAGACTGTTCAGGATGTACTACCATCTCATCAATTATTTAATATTGATATTTCTAGAAATAGTGATATTAATGTGTTTGTCTTCAGGAAATTATTAAATGTTCCGTCATTTTGTATTAGGTGAAGATATTGACTTCATATTCTAGGATTGTGAAGTATTCGTCAGGAGCTTCAAAATGATATGTCAGAAGCCCCCTCATTCCATTTAATTTTTTTCCAAATGACGCCCAGTCGACATCTTGAAAGTTTCATCTGTCAGTTTCACTTCAAAATAAAGTACTAATGCATTAATTTCATTGCCCCAAATTTCATTTTTTTGAGTTGATCCATTCGAAAAATAAAAGGGTTGGGGAGGACATTAAAGAAATGCACTGTGCAATGAACAAAGGAACAATCTGCTGAACCTTAAGTGGTCACAAATAGCTCCCAAAGAGACACATCTTGTGAACTGCAAATGGCGAGAACGCATTGGTCTAATATACTGATGGATCCAAAACGGATAAAAGGGTTAAAGTGAAAGATCCATCAATCCGTACCTTTTGGAAGCATAGTATATTTCAGGTAGACATGAATGCTACAGAAATGTGTTCAGATAGGGAAGGTATAATCTTTCTGTGAACTCTCAAAGATCCACATAACAGAAGAATTCCGACAATGGAAATTTTACCAACTGAGATTCCACTGGAATAAAGTGCCAGGGCAGGTTGATTAGCCTATTGCCAAGGAGATGTGTAAATTTCGAACAAAGAGAGTTGTTAATACTGTGATTGTTCCTTTGAAACTGTAGAATATTTGCGCTTGTCAACTGTTAAACTCTGTTTTGCAAAGAGCTCAAGTTTCATGGAAATATAACGCTAGTCACGGAATTGTCCCGCAGAAAACTGATTAACTTCGCAAGAAGTTTCAGCTTTCCGGCGTCCTACAACGATGTCACTTTGGGATACACTTTTTCTAATCGAATATAATCTCCAGCGATTTGTATTCTCTATCAGAGTCGTTAAGTGTTTTCCTGCTACGCTTGTGCATCCATAGAAATGAACATATGTCTCAGGTGCTTCTTCAGATGATATATAATCGGTTACTTCTTGAAGTTGGATACGCTTCTGTCCAACGTATTGGTTCATTCTCGCATCAGATATTTTTCACTTCGATGATTATAGTACTCGACGCAACGCAAGAATTGAATTTGGAAAACATCATTAATATTCATCGACGAAGCGACAACGATCTCGGTTATATCTGCAAATGAAGCTCTCAATTTAGCGATACCGAATACACAATGCCGCATTGATTGCGTCGCCCCGTGACCCGACAATGGAGCATACGCGGCGCCTCCTCATCGAAACCCTCGGTTTGCTCTCGCAACATTGCGTAAGCTAATAGAGATATCATTAAACCATTCTAACGATGTAGAAGTTATTCATGTGCGAATTGTATATACGAACTACGGAGCATTTGGGGCTGTAATTGAGCCGTCAGTTCGAAGTTTTCCCCTCGTCAAATAACACTGACTTATTGAGGCAGTGGTTGTCCCTTCGGGAGATGTTGGTTGAATTCAATAGATAGATTTTCATCTAACCTTTTGTTTAGTTTATAGTACATCAAGTTGCTTGGGCAGATACGCTGTCTATTCAAAAAATATGGTGAATTTTAATTTTTCTCAAAAACTGTTTTTCACCTTGAACATAGCCCCCTCCAGTAGTCCCACATGTGCCAGCGTTTTTTCAAATCTTCGAAGCAGTTCTGATTAGTACTTTTTGGTATGTCCTTGAGCTTTCTTAGCGATTTTGTTTTTATTTCCTTAATCGTCGCAAAACGTCGTACGGTCTCTTCAATCGTGGGAACAGGAAAACGTCGCAGGAGGCCGGATTTGGTGAATACGGTGACATAGGCATGATTACGGTGTTGCTTCTGGTCAATAAAATCACGAACAAGCAATGACGAATGAGCAGGGGGATTATCGTGATGCAAAAGCCATGAATTGTTTTTCCACAATACCGGACGTATTCTTCGTATTGCTTCTCGCAAGCGGCACTCAACTTCAAGATAATACTCCTTATTGACCGTACGACCAAGTGGCATGAAGAAAACAGTGAGGAACATTTTTATATTTGATCGAACTTGGTGTGCTTTTTTGGTCTTGTCTGGTCTCTTTCATTGGGTCGGTAGCCAGGCGGTTCGACGTTGTTGCTTTGTTCACTCACTCGAATTGACTGACGTGTTGGTCGGTGGTTCAAGCCCTAGTCTGAACGATCGATTCTCACTTGATATCGTTCAACCTGTGTTAGGAATCACACGTTGAAAGGTATGACCTCGTCACTCCTTAGCTTGCACAAGTTTCAATTTCTAAGGGTTGCCGATCGTAGGGGTGCGACAGCTGGTTAACGTAAAAACATATTTTAAACAGAAACATTTTGGGTCGATTGGACTTTGGTTTCGATGTCATAACCATATATCCATGATTCGTCACAAGTTATGATTTTTTAGGCAAATCTGGATTTCCGTCCACGCCATTACACAATGAGATTCGACGATTCTCCATAATAATTTTCTTCACTCTCTCAACATTTTCATGGGTTATTGATGTGCTGGGACGTCCAGGGCGAGCATCGTCATTCATATATTCTCAACCTTCTGTGAAAGTGTGTACCACTTGTAGACATTTCTCTGAGTCAGAGTACAATCATCTGATGCCACTGTCAACATTCTAAGTGTTTTGAGCACTCAATTCTATTTTTTACAAAAAATCTGATGCAAATATTTTGGACAGCACGCAAATCACTTATAACTTTAATGCCTCTCACCAACAAAGTAAACATGCTGAACAGCTGAAACTGTGAACATACGTTCTAGACAAGTGTACCAACATAAACCAATTGAAAAATCTATAATCGAATGTACGTAGCCCGCGAAAATGGAACATTCACCTTAATTTTTGGACAGTCCACGTATGTATTTCGCAATAAGTCTTGAGGCATTTGGAAAAAGGGGTCTCTGATAGATGACATAATATTTTTCATGTCTTGCTTTTTTGTACGAGAGTAAACCTTTAACTTTTCATGAAGAAACAAACTGTTATTGGTTTTCAAGACCTTGGCTTCCAATAGTGATACATTTTTGCATGTGTTCAAATCAATTGTCGAAACAGTTTGTCCACTTTGAAGTTTAAATTTCAAAAACATTATTTTGGAAGACTTCGGCAGCTTGATGTGATAAATGTCGATGGCCACGATATTTTGGTTTGACATTGGGAAACGACAAAGTCGTTAGGCGATAAATCAGGAGACTATGGTCATTGGGTCATGTTTTGTTCTTCAAATAATCACTTATTTGATGTTCTTGTATTGGAGTCGGCTTTAACACGATGAAGAATGGTGTGATCTTTCACCTTTTTCTAATTAGGTTAGGTTCGGTCCAAAGTGATTGGGTTTATTCGACCTTCCACCACACTTTTTCTAATTTCATCGAAGACTTTTGTAAAACAAACTGTTGTATACCATTCAGAGTTGACTGTTCTTCGATACTCTGGATGGAGGCGATGTGTCCAATGTAGTCGAAAAACAAGCGATCAATGTCTTGGAAGTGCTTCGTGAACGAACAATTTTGTGAGATTTGGTTCATCCCAAATTACCCCAGTAATTAATTTCCTCATCATATGATTATATCCACGTTGAAGTTGAACATTTACACTAATTCATACAAGTCTTTTTTAGCGTCAATCATCAGTTTGTGCTGATATTATTGATACCAAAAATTAATGTATTACAGTCTGTGTTGAGGAACGGTTCTATCTCACATTGAATTATATGCTGATCTTCAATTATCTTGCTCACGGAATCGAAGATTTTAAGAATCACAACCGATTTTGATCCCGCTCCATAAGATTCGTCATGATATCACGATGAAATTGTGCAAACAATTTGTAATCAGTACTTTTTGACGGAACTTCAAAAGCTAACGTAAAACGAAGCGATTCTGTACATTATTTTAGAGTCAGGTCTGTCTCAAAATCGTTAAAAATCATCCAACGGAAACCTATATCGTGATGCCATATTTTCAGAGCGTCATTGAAAGGTGTTTGTTAAAATATGAAAGACAATCCTCCATAATCCTTATTCAGTATTAAGTCTTCAAAATGCTGTGATTTCTGGCGAAAATGATTTCTTACGTTGGGTTGTCTTTTATATTTCGAACTAAAGAGAACAAAAACAAATAATAATCATCGAAAATAATTTTATTATTTTTCAAAATATTCCCCATGATGATTTATACACTTTTGCATACGTTAGAACCAATTGTCGAAGCACTTTTGCCACTCTGATTGATGTATCTCCAAAACATACATACTGAATGCAGCAACCGCTTCTTAAGGTGTCGAAAAACGTTGACCTCTGTTTTTTTCTTACGTGCGGGAATAAAAAGAAGTCATTCGGTGCCAAGTCAGGACTATACGGCGGATGACTCATCAAATTGATGTTTTAGGTGCTCAAAAATGCAGTTGTTTGAGGCGATGTGTGAGAGATTGCATTTTCGTGATGAAGAGTGATCCGTCTTCGGCTGTTGGTTTTCCTGATTTCTTGGAAGACAACTGGTGAACAAATGATTGTGTAACACTCAGAATTGACAGTTCTGCGTTGTTCTAGTTTTTCTGAAAAAATAGACGACCATTTGCTTGGAAGTGCTTCGTGCGTGAACAACTTTTGTTGGATTTGGCTCATTTTGAAACACCCATATAGTCAACTGCTGTTTACTTTTGGGTTCACACGCGTAAACACATGATTCATCACCTGTCACGATGTCATGGACGTGTTTCGAAGCACCGCGATCGTATTTTTTGAGCATTTCCTTCGACCAATCGACACGAGCCTTTTTATGAGCGATTGACAAATTGTGTGGGATCCAACGCGAATACATTTTTTTGACAGTTAAATGTTTGTGCAATATTAAATGTATGCTGGTCCCACTAATGCCTAAGGTCACACCACGATCTTGCGAAATCAGTTCGCGCACAGCATCAATAGTTTTCGGAACAACAACTGATTGTGGACGACCTTCACGAAATTCGTCTTGGAGAGAACTACGACCACGAGATTGAATTCACCATACCATCCATAAACACTGGTCGTTCATGGAGCTTCATCGCCAAAAATTTAATTAAGTTCATTCATGCACTGTTGCTGAGTTAATCCACGTCGAAAGTTGTAGAAAATAATCGCACGAAAACGTTCATGAATTAATTCCATTTTTAGGTCGAGATGAATCTTTTGTGTTACTGTAAACCTCACAAATAGCGCGCGTATGTCAAAACGTTCTGAGTACGTATAGCTCAAAAATGTCCAACTTTACGATAGAGCTGTCAGTTTCCAGATTGCAGCACTAGGATTGTTAAATCCGAAACATTTTTTTCAGATAATACTAGTGTCACTTTTCAAGAAGCAAACCTTTTGTAGGCAAAAAAATAACATTAAAAAATGAATCCTCATATTCACCGACACTCCTTCAATATCGTTAATTGCCTCTGTCTGATCTGCTCATTTTATCGAGGTGATAGGTACCTCAGTAAGCAATGTCCTTCAAGTAGTATTACCAATTAAAATCGAATAGTTTTTGTTAATCCTTAAAAGTTGTTCAGAAGCTGGCAAGAGCTTCTTATTTGTCGTGTCACCCAATTCTAGTGACATCTCAGTTCATCAAACTCCATGATAAGGAATGTTTCCTTCATGCGACTTTGCGACAGGTTGCGAGCCAGGAAAAGAGATTGACTTTCTCTTTCGCAAGCGTTTTATATTCCTTATTGGTCTCAATTCCCTTATGATCCCCTCCAAGATTATTCACAGGGGATTCACAGCTATTTCTTTAGCTTTAGAGCAATCGGTGTCTCTTGGTTGTCTGGTGGAATTCCAATCATTTTTGAATCCACATGCATGAGCTCAAAATCACGGGAGTGGAATTATAAATATACCAATGCACACTCAGTTGTCAAAGGCATACCTTGCTTGCAAAATATCTGT
Organism: Leptinotarsa undecemlineata; assembly: GCA_015342065.1. Lineage (NCBI taxonomy): Eukaryota > Metazoa > Arthropoda > Insecta > Coleoptera > Chrysomelidae > Leptinotarsa > Leptinotarsa undecemlineata. The sequence continues at coordinate 1,631 of WOGP01002788.1, read as the reverse complement.
TGGATTCGACAGAGATTCCAATATAAGACAATATATCTGATATACTTCCTTTGACCAAAATCAAAGAATACAAAGCCCATAGAAGCTCAAAAGTGGTATTTTTGTGTCACCTAAAATGTTTAGTACTCACTCTGACCACCAGAAGGCGATGTCAGTATTTATGTGATTACTAAGAGAACTGGGTGGCTGACAAGCTGACAAATCAGTCGGTGTTTTAATTCAATTTAATTTTGGTGTACATTCCGATTTCGATATGTTCTGACCGACTCGTTGTCAGCGACTGCTGGTCACCCAATTCTGTTGATACTCATATTAAATCCTGACATCGTACTGCCATCGCCCTCTGGTGGTCAGGGTAAGTACCAAAAATGCCACTTCTGAACTATTATGGGCTTTGTATTCTTTGCCAAAACTGAAATAAATCCCCGTATTTCGATTTGTTATATTATCTGTGTTCAAACAATGTCATCTGCATTGGAGATTTCTATAAGCTATCAGCAAACGTATTGGTCCTTCATGGTCCTTAGTCAGCCAGCGGTTTTTTTTGGAAGACTAATATCACCGCTTTCGAGATCCTATTTTCTTTTGAACCCTTTAGCTATAAAATAAAAAAATGCAAATAGAAAGGTTCAATCTACGCCAGCGGTTTCTCTGTTACTTACGGAACACTTATTGATAATAATGAATAATTATAAATCTTCACCGTACTTCCTTTACTACAACGAAAATGAGAAAATAGAGACAAATATATTTTCTGCCGGAAACCGATCTCTTCTACGCCTCTGACTAGAATTTAGCCTATGGCAAATTTCGCACTCGGCACGTTCTGTCTGTTTGTTCTCAATCCCGCTTCTCTGGACATTGCCGTCGGGCACTGTACGAATCAATTAATCCTATAATTTTTCGCTTGGCCGGAACGAATAGATAAACGAAAATGCGACGGAAATCGTAGTGATGAATAATTATTCGAATGCGGCGATCGAAAGCACGAATGAGTATTAATTGCCTTTAAATATATTCATTTTCTTCTCATTGAATAATAAATGTTTTTTGATATTTCCTGCTAATATTTTTCAGATTATTCAGAAATCAGTCGTAGTATTGTTATTCTCTTCTCACATTTTCGCATTAAGGCTCAACGATCACATGTTTCGTTTTTTCTTGCTTTGTGATGTTTTTGTACCTTTCAATTCACAAGGAGAGAACAATTAGTTGATGGCAAATAAACATTTTAATAACGAGTAAGGTATTGATCAAGATACTGCTAGTAGAGTACAACGTGTGCAGAACCCTGTTCTGCACACATATGGCATAAGAAAATATCATCATGTCTGTCACAAACTGCATGAGTTGAAATGGCTTTTAATGAGAGAAGTTTCATGCCTTGTGTCTGTTTCACAAAATTCCATTATTTAAAAACCCAATTTATCTTCATGAGAAAATAATGTTCAGAAATGATATCCACAATATTAACATCAGGAATTAAAATCTGACATGTCCTTCGCACAGAACCTCCCTCTTTGAAAGAAGCTTCCAGTTTAATGTGTATATAGGGTGTTCCTTAAACACATGCTAATATTTAAGGAGGTAATTCTTAGACCCAATTTAAGGAAAAAACGTCCTATGGACGT
>WOGP01002787.1:0-16129 GCA_015342065.1 Leptinotarsa undecemlineata | reverse complement strand
TCATGAGTATTTTTGTTAGACTGAAATCCAAATTGTTTGGAGCTAATTAAATTACCTAAGTTCAAATGTTCGGTTAAGCGTATTTTAACCAATTTTTCAATAATTTTTGCTAACGACGGAATGAGAGAAATTGGGCCTTGTTCTGAGTTTTATTTAGTATCTGTGTATCTTTGAATGAGAGTGCCTTCTCTGTTGAGAGTATGTTCATCTACAGCTGATTTGTAGGTTTACCCGAGTCCAAAATTTCTCTTGTGTTCAGCACCTATACTTCTTTTCGAGGTTCCAATCTAGACCTACCTACAGCTACAAGAATTTGGCATAAATATTGCTTAAAAATTCCACTCACATTATCTCATTCGAAGATACACAAATATTCATGAAGCTACAGAATTACTATGAAATAGGGAGGCAATAGGAATTCAGAAACACAGGGTTGATTTCAATAGAAAGGAAGAGGCAATGAACATTAGTAAAATCTGGCTACACGTCCACCAATGATGATATTAAACTGGAGATAAATTCCAACATTGCAAATTGTGCGTTGAGAACAACTTCAACACTTTGACGGTTAGTCAAGTTAGGTTAGGTCCAAAGTGAGTGGGTCTATTCGACCCTCCACCGAAATCCACAAGGGTTTATCGTGGCTCACACTTTAACGGTTACCTTAACGCATTTGATAACGTTTACCGCAGTAGAAGATGAAAGCCTACCACGTAGCCTTCACATAGTTATATCAGGCTGTGAAAGTTTATACTCTTTGATAAATCATTACGAGTATATCTAATACATACTTTCTCTCAATCACCAAAATGAAAATATTCCCAAAAATTCTGGTGAAGTGAAATTACTTACCTAAATCGAAAGTATAAAAACAATGAAGGGAGCAGATGGTGTACACATTGACTTTTTTTCTCTTGACCGCCCATGATATTATTTTCAACATTTATTGTGAACTTCTGGTTTCTGACCCAAAACGATTCAAATATCTTCGCCCATTCAAAATAATACACTGTCAAAAGTAGAAAAGGAGATGAATAGCCAACTGAGAAAGTACTCAGAATTTCTAAAAAATCCTGCCTTCATCACAATCTGGATTTCGGAAAGGTCATAGCTGTTATAGTGCACTTGCGAATTCTATAGAGGACATTTCGAAAGCTTTGGATAATTACAATAGCAGTTTTTCTTGGTTATTCCAGAGTGTTCGATACCATATGTTATAAATCAATTTTTAGAATACTACGGCGTATTGTTTCATTTAATGAAGTGACTATGCTTTCAAAACTGTTCCTTATAAACAGATTTCAAATAAATTATAGTGTATGATGCAATGTAGGATGATTTGGGGTTGTCAGGAGGAGTACACCAGGGGTCCATTTTTGGGCACTTGTTCATTTTACACACCACCCTCCCACTAAAAAACTGAGTTCCCATAAACATAAAAGCCACGCTTAGCCAAAAATATACAACAGATTTCCAACCAAACTGAAAGATTGCAAGTATTTCACTAGATTCAAAGTAGAATTATAAACATATGTATCTACTCAAACATACAGCTTGTCAAATCTAGGAAGCGACTTGTGACATATCACCACCTGCGTACACTACTGACAGAGAACGCATTAGGATAGAAAAGGATGAAATCTAACGTGCAACTTGGTGCGTTTATTTGGGTTTCAGAGTGGCCTGAGAGCACAGTCCTCGCCGCAAGTAGCAATAAGGGTTGATGGTGTTTTAATTAATAGTTAGTTAATAGTTTAGTATGATAATGCGGTATTTACATTATTAAATTTGAATGAATTTGTTTTTAAGCAGTCTGTATTGCATTTAATTTAGGGTTTATTAAGGAAAGGTAGAAAGACTTATTCTGAAAATGTTATTTATTTGGGTTGAAGACTAAATTTCAGAATGAAAATTTCTTGGGAAAAATTATATTTATTAAAATGTATGAATCCAAACAAAAATATAATTGAAGTAGTGATCAAATTATTACATAGGTTCAACTTCAGACAGATCTGAATCGCTTGTAGGGCGTAATCACTATCCTCACTAGTGCTATCGTTGTCAATATCACCTTGCACATTCATAATAACATTGTCTATTGCGGAATCAAGAGCAATTCCCTTCAAAGCATAACATTTTTTGAAACGTTTCGCATGTTCGCAACGTTTTTTCCACTGCTCTTCAGAAAATGAAGTGAAGAATTCGTCGCTGAATTTTCAACGGATTTGACGGTTTATCAACCACATATTGTTTCAATGATGCCCATACTAATTCTATTGGGTTCAAATCTGGATGATGAGGAGGCAATCTTAGTACAATATGTTCATGATTTTCCATAATCCTATCAATCTCATACAACTTGAACCGTCATTTATAGATTTTAACAATGGAATAGAGATCCATTTTTAGCATGTCATCCGTGAAAAGTGTGTTCCATCGTCTTAACCATTCTCTCATATCTTCTTTCCTAGAGGAAATGTTTGGGCACTCTTCACACTGAGCATTGTCGCATGGGGCTTTGTCTATTATCAAAACGCTTTTTTCTGGAAGATTGGGAATTACCATTTGTTGCAACGACTTTTTGTAATTGTCGTAATTCCTCCATCTGAACTCTATTTCTTTTCTCAGAGATTCATAAGATTCCTTGTAACCATTTTCTTAAGAGATAAGAGGTACAACGAGCTAAACAAAGAGTTAGAAAACGACCCCATAATGGGAATGCCATCGGATGAGATGCTTCCCCAGTATAGCTTCGGAAAAAACTTCAAAACAATTATAACAGGACCTCCAAAAAATGGAGAGATTGCCTGTTACACAGACGGCTCAAAAACTGAAGAAGGTTAGGAACAGGAATCTATATAACTAAACTACTAAGCTTAGGTGAAAAAGTGACGATATTCCAGGCAGAAATGGCAGCAATACTACGCAGAAGAGTTACTAAGGCAAGAGTTTAAGAAGAAGACTATTGCAATATACTTATAGCCAAGCAGCTATAAAAGCCAATTAGCTCCATGCAGGTCAATTCCAAACTGGTCTGGAACTGCCTAGAAAAACTACAAGAACTAGGTAGTCAAAACAGACTGTCATTAGCCTGGGTACCAGGCCACACAGGATACAAGGACAACGAAGTGGCTGATTCACTAGCACGAGAAGGAGCCCTCATTGGCCCAGAACCCTTTTCTGGTACAGCAAAGTTGCTGCGAAAAACTTATAACAGCAACTGGAAGGAAAAATAATCTAAAAAATGGTGGAGTGAGGCGCCGGGTATGAGATAGGCCAAAGAGTTCATTAGAGAGCCATCGCCAAAATTCACGGAGTACCTACTAAGTCTAAATAGGCGATCAACTAGAGTTCTGGTCGGGATATTGACGGGACACTGTAGACTCAACAAACACATGAACAATATCGGACTGGTAGACACAGCCCCATGCAGGCTCTGTCAAGAGGATGAGGAAACCTCCTTACACATACTATGCTATTGCGAAGGTCTGTCAAGGATAAGGTTTGCAACGTTAGGTGAGGAAAAATCACAACCCTCTCAATATATGGGAAACTTGAGGTCTGGCCTATGTGGTATACTGACAAGGACGGGCCTAGACAATGAACTCTAGCATACATGAGGGCACAGACAATAAACCTGCAAAAGTCGCAGTTTAGTAGTGGCTGTTTGGCACAGAAGCCCCATAGGAATCTAATCTGATCAAATTCCATATTGATACTGTTTTTTTCAAAATAAAACACAAGCACTACACCAAAATCTTCAAGACGCTCTCAGAGCGGTGCCTGTGCAAGAATATCAATTCACATTGGATTGGAATGGCTGAAGAATAAATCAATTTGGAAAATCTATATCAGGAAGTTTATTCCACGTAAACGCAGTTCTCAAGATGATACTTTCCTTGAATAGTGAAGTTCAAGGAGTACTGAGTTGAACATCAAAACGATGAGCAGCCACAGTCCGTCGCGTGATTCTGATATGTACCGTTCTTTGTGGAATGAAATATGCCAAGTCATTTGAACATCTCCCGTGAAAGTATCTATAGAAAAAGACAAATCTCCAACCTTTTTTCGATATTCGAGGCTATTCATTGGAGTGCTAATAACTCTTTTCTGAATGGAATCCAGCAACTTCAAAGTATGTTTGGGGATAGAACTCCATACATAAGAATAATACTACAAAGAAGGTCTGATCAGAGCTTTATGAACCATCAAAAGTTTCTGAGGTGTGAATAGTTTTCTAGTTCTAAACAGTGTTCTAATCTTTTGAGATGTAGCCTTTGTAATTCCAGCGACATGATCGTGCCAAGACATATCGGTGTCCATTTCAACCCAGAACAAACTGATCCGGTTTGGAGACAATTATCGTCTTGTAGAAAACCGATGCCTAGGTTTTAGTGCCATTGAATTGAACCTGGTTACTTTCACCTCAATTTGAATTCACTCCAAGATCTTCATTATTATATGCAACTTTCTGCTACTGGTGAAGATGTACCTGAGTAGCCGATGTGCTGGAATCCAAATGGAATGACGAGATAAGTGTGTTGTCGTCAGCAGAGGAATATTAAACTTCCTCTTAAAGATGATCACTTGGTGATTGAAATACGTATTGAGGTGTTGAAAATAACGGTTTGGTGTTGAGATTGAACGTCAGTGATATTGATTATTTTGTGTCTGTACAGATATTATAGCTAACATAAGCCAATTGTTGCTTTTGTATGATTCAATGATGATACTAGTAATCATTTTCAAGCAGCGTTTCACAAAATGAAAGAATATTACGTGCTTGCTGATTAGTTTTTTATAATGCCTGTTAATGATAAATCGTATTATATTATAGTATTGAATTTATTTTTCGTTAGGAGATTCTGTAATGTTTCGAGAATTATACTCTGTTTGTTTCATCAAATCTTCAATAACCACTCTCAAAATCGTTGATAGTTTTAGATTATATGCTCACTGTCAACAGTAAATTTTGATCGCATACTGAACACGGAGTCATGTGAAGCGAGAATAGAGAAACGTTCGTCCAAAATACGGCCAGCATTCTAACCGTTCTAAATCTTGTCCAAGATTTATGCAATACACTCTCATCGACTTAAATATTCAGCGACATTGTAAAAAGAACCGTTAATTAAGAATTTTTTCAGGGGTTGTTTCATATTTATTTCTTCATTATCCTTTTTTATGTAATCGGTAAGATTATTAAAAAGCTTTGATCCTACGTATGATGGACTGTTCTGATATAAATTAGTTGAATGTTCTTCCAACCTAGTGAAGTTACCATTTTGCCAAAAAAATGTTATTTATAGATGTGGAGCAACCCCATACAGCGATATTTTATGAGATGTGAAAATGAATTACGGCATAATAAACATTCAATACGACGATATACGACTCTAAGTCATATATGACACAAATTTACGCTCATTTGATTCAATCTCAGCCATAGGAATGTTGTTCAAATATACTCCAATCAATTTTAAATGATATACGAAGCGAAACATTTCCCAAACTTCAGATACTTGAAAATATTCTAATTTCTTCTGGTGATGCTAACTTGGTTAGCAAAACGCGCAGACATTAGTTTTGATCTGGTGAGAAAAGAGTATATGCAATAGATTCATATGAAGCCAGAGACTCCAATTCCCACTCATTAACTTCAATTCAGTGTTTTGAGGTGATGAAAAGCAAGAAGAAAAGTACCATTACTACATATTATAAATTGGAGTCTTTTGCCATGTTTGTCTGAATGCAAAAAACTCGTAAACTGTCGACGGTTAGTAGAGAGGAAAGCTAGTATGTATGACTAGCGAACCGCCGTGGTTCCGCACGGATGCAATCCTGATAATAAATTTAATTTCAGCCACCGGAAATTCAACGTGATGAAAAAACAGTGAAGAAATGTCAACTTGATTTTATGAACGCGACTTTTTCCCCGCGACTGACGTCCACATTGTATCTGAAAATCCTTTATTATCCCACATACACAACATAAAATGAACCTGCATTCAAAATTTCAGCCTACGGTACGTAGAAGCAGTGATAAAAAGGAAATTTTCATCTCTTTTACACTCAAGTGTGGCACTTCAGTTGGAATATTTGAGAATCCTTTCTCAATGCGCATCCAACACCTAAGAAGCGATTATATACCAAATTTTAGCCTCCTAGGACTTACCAGTAGAAAGACACCGATATGAATGAGTGAGTGTTCTGAAAGTGACTCTCGCATTCATGAGTATAGGTAGAGTAGCGACCCGCTCGGCTCCGCACGGGTGCAATGCTGATATTAAAAATGAATTCACCTATCGGAAGTTCCAAGGCATGAAGAAAGAGTGAAGAAGGAAAATTTCATTTCATGTACGTGCTTTTTTCCCCCGCGACTGGCGCCCCAGTTGAAATATTTGAAACTCCTCTCTTATTGCATATCTACAATATACAAGTCCAAAATACAGCGGTACCAAGAAACAGTGATGAAAAGAAAATTTCATATGTAATTTCATATGTAAACGCGCCCCTTTTATCTAATTCCAGGGGGGGCGCCCGAGTTAAAATATCATGAAATTAACCTACGTACAGAATTTTAGCATCATTAATCATTGTGATACTGAGAAACAGTAACGAAAGGGTAAACACTCCCCTTTTATTCCCACGGGGGGCGCTCCAGTTGAAATATTTGAAAATTCTTTCTTATTGCGCATCTAAGACTTATGAAGCACTCATATATCAAATTTTAGCTTCCTAGGACTCACCATATTCACGGAGAGCGCGGAGTGTGCAACTCCCCCGCCGACAAAGCGTTAGCCTTTGCTGACACGATGGAAGGTCTGTTTCAGCTTAACGTTGACGACATCGACCGCGATATGCTATTGGAAGACCGGGTTCACTGAATCCTCAGGGAGGATGAAGATGATCACATTCGTCCAGCTTTAGTGGGAGAGCTGAAGGGATACATCAGGGTCGCAAACATCAAGAAAGCTCCGGGTGTCGACTCAATAACTAACAGGTTATTGGAGAGGCTCCCGGACAACTGCATCGAATGCCTGCCGAACATAATAAACAGTTCGTTGGCCCTCAGACATTTCCCCAGAAGACGGAAACATGTGATCGTCGTTATGATCACAAAACAGGGTCAGAACCCGCTGTTCCTACAGAATTATCACCCGATCAGTCTACTCTCGTTGGCGGCTAAGCTGGCTAGAAGAGTTGTTCTCCAAACGCTCAACAAAGAAGTTGAGGACGAAAATATTCTGCCTGATGAACAATTTGGCTTCAGGAGAGAACACTCCATCGAGTTACAGACTCTAAGGCTGGTCAAAAACACCATCCATGAACTTAACAATAACACAAAAGTGCATATTGTGACATCTCATCTCATCTCTCTCTCTCATTATCTTGACATCTCGACGGCCTTCGACCGTGTTTGGAACGAAGGCCTTCTGCACAAATCGAACGTGTTCGATATACCACGGAGTCTGAACCGATGGATTGGGTCTTTCCAGAAAGACAGAACTTTCCAGGTTAGAGTAGAGGGCTCTCTGTCTGATAACAGAGAGATTCTCGCAGGAGTGCCACAGGGGTCTGTGCTCTCTCCGACGCTATATTCTCTTCACACCAGCGACCTTCCAAAGTCCAAGCGTGTGAATATATCTCTATACGCTGACGACACGACTCTTCTCTCGTCTTCCATGGGCCGAGAGCTCGGCATCGTCTACATGCCACGTGCATTGGACGACCTCGAGCGCTGGTACCTCTATTGGAAGATCCGAGTGAACCCGGATAAGACTCAGACGATAACCATTGGAAGATTCAAATCTTCTCCGGTCAGAAAAGTGAGAATCTCTGGAAGGGAGGCAGGCGCGGCAGACTCTGCATCCGCAGAGATTTGCAGCTGCCTTCCATACGGCAGTCCATTCAATCGAGGAATCGGCGATTTTTTGAAGGTGCGGACACCCACGAAAATCCGTTAGTTAGGGAAGCTATAGACTATGCTGTAGACGACCCCTTTCCGATATAGAATGCCCCGACACTCTGTCAAATGAGGTACTCATGTCCCCCGCAGGGCATGGAGGATGCTCTCCAATCCCTCATTTCGATGGTACGATACGATATGATGGATAAGATATTGCACATTGAATTGTACGTCACTAAATTCAATTCAAAGGAGCTATCGCAAAATTAAAACTATCGCGCGGCCTGACAAACCGATGCGAGGCTTTGTTTTACATTGTGAAGATTGAAATAGTTTTTTGTGTTTTGATTTGTCTCTATGTTGATGGGTAGCTACCTGTTTCAAAATTCAAATTGACAGTTGTGAACATACTTTTCTGAAATTGAATTTCATTGTTATTAGTTGGAATGGAATGATAAAATTCAAATCATGAAAAAGATCAATGAAAGTTGCTATATCTGGTGCACAATGATTAGAGATATTTCGAGAAGTTCTCGAACGTTCCAGCCTTCCAGAATATTCTACAACAATCCAAAGTTTCCTGAAAAATTATGAAATTTTTTAAAATTTCTAGCTTCCATTTCTTCATAAGCACGTTCGTCAGGTTGAAAACGTCACTTTCCCAATGAATATTGAGATGGAGATCTACCACACTGTATGGCTAGATCATTATGAAACTTCGATGGTTTCATAATGATCCAGGATTTTCCTGAAGGTTTCTGATTTATACTAACCATGCAAAAACATTTCAATATGTTCAGGAATATTTTGAAGTTCTTTCGAATATTCTCGAATGTACAAAAGAACCACCTTGGTGGGAACGGTAATCTTTTCAATGGACAAACTGATGTGACGCTATGACAGAAAAGAAATTCAGGAATATACGTTCATTTCCCATGTGGAGCCGTTTAGACTTTCCATGTTCCTTACATATCTCACCCCAAACTCGTGAAAGTTATTATCGTGAAAATTGTGCAGTGTTCAATGCCATTCGTCTGTATTTCAAAACGAGATCACATCTTCCTGAAACTGCACATTTACTTATCCCGAAACACCTAAACATCGACCATAACCCAGGTGATTCCATTCAGAAAAGTTGTAAACCGGAAGTAAACTCCGAATAAAACTTCCAATAAGTGGCGATAAAGAACGGCATTAGCAGAAACCATGTGCTTCCATTTAATGTGCTGTTAGAAGGCGAATTTGTAGCTTCGACTCAGACTAAATCTGTTCACCATTTATTGGTTGGGAAAATTTATGTTTGTTATACGTTTTCCGTAATTGCCAGGATAAGCAGCCGCTGTGATTTTTTTCTGAAAAATAGCGGTGTCGATAGCCGGCTGCAAAGCCGTATCTACGACGAGCGTTACAACGGACGGTCGGCTCTCCATTTGCATATATTATGGCTTCTATAATCAAAACTAATTTGGAGCATGCGATATGGGAGTGATTTTAATTATGAACGGAAGTGAGTGAATTCGCTCTGAAAGCCGCAATTCCGAACAATATTTAACCAATTCATAATGATTATTTTGTTAATTGGAGATGACAATCGGTTTCAATTTGGGACCATAATGAATTCTGTATACATCAATCAACTGAACCAATGAAACGGTTGAATAAAAATTGAATAGCTTTCATATCAACTGATATTCTTCAGGACCACCTTTAATAATTAAATGAATTGTTGGATGAATCCGTAGCCGTTACTATGTATTAGGGAATCATCACGAAAAATTAAGAATGAACTTTGCTATATTTTTACACCACTTCTGCTGAAAATTTGATTAAACTGCACCAAGAGAACAGGAATTTCACAAATATACAGAATTGACAATTTGATCCAAGGTGACAAAACCAGCAGGCAGGTATTCGGCAAGGATCAAAATTAATTATTTTGATACCATTTGCAAACAAAGCAGGTTTTTGAAATAATGAATTTCCGTTAGTGCTTAGCTCGCAGAAATTTTTACTTTTGAGAATTGTCGTTCGTAGGGGTACGATTGCTGGTTAACGTTAACAGAAAGACGATTTTTCAAATAGTTCAACAATATACATGATAGCAATTCTCCAGAAGCTCCTGAAGAATAGGGGTAGACCAATAAAACTACTCAATCAATCACAATTATACAATACGAAGCTTTGTTTTGAACATTTTCCTTCAGGAGAAGTATAACTCTCATATCTATCATTTCTGTCAGCTGCTAAGTTTTGTCATCATTATATCTATCAAAGAAAACTCCAACATTGGTGCTATAATCATTACAAAATGTTGTAGACAGAACAGATATAAGGAACACTTAGCACATCTAAAATATGGAAGAGCAGAAAAATCAGCAGTCGCCCATCTTGTTTTGCAACAAAACCATTTCATAAATTTCAGTTCATCAAGATTAGTTATACAAGTTAACAACAGGCATGTTGATGCCTATGAGAGTTTAGAAATAAGTCAACATAATAATATTATTATGAGTAACGATGGCGGACCAATACTCAATGGTTTACTCAGATTTACCTGATAAGTATATAAGGCAACATTGTGAAACTAATTTTTAAGTCAATTAAGAAGCAAAGATATTTGTGGTATAAATAAGGACAACATTGTATGTATATTTAGTTTAATCTTTCTCTTGAAGATGATCACTTGGTGATTTCAACACTAGTCAAGGTGCTTAAAAACGGTTTGCTGTTGGGATAGATTTCCAGAAATATTCTATGATCATTATGTAAATAACTAATGTCATGGTTTCAAAAAAAGCCAAGGAAAAGTTAATATATATGAATATTACACTTATCGTTTGAATTATACGAAATATCAAGTGCCCAGTTCAGAGTGTTTCGGATTTCAAATTATATGAAAATAATAATACAGGGTATATTATAAATACGAAAAAAAATTTCAAGTGAGTATTACTGAGATAATTTTAGGAAAAAAACTTTTATGAACTTGTGTCCGAGAATGCTTCGTTTCGGAGATATGGGGTGTCGAAATTGAATTTTTTTGTTCGCTTTTTGAAAATAACTCTTGCAAAAAATAAGTCATTTGCAGGAAATTCGGTACCCGGGATGATTTTGGTGTGAGAAATCATAATTTCGTATCAATTTCCATGTAACATATAGAGGGCGCTGCGTACGTTGTCATTATTTATTTCAAATTGCCCTAACATTTTTGACAATGAACTTTTGGTAATTTTCATGAAAAAACCTAATTTCCACACTTTTTCCAAATAAAAATGTACACCTCCTCAACAACGCTGGAGATGATCATTTTCGAGATATTTACAATCTGCTATATCGATGCATATTACTTTATAGCCAAATTTGATTTCGAAAGTTTTCGTCACTCTCCGCTTGCAAATCAAGTAGGCTATTAAAATTTGTTTACACAAATAGAAGTTCGTTGTCACATTTTCAACTATTAATTGACAAATTCACCGTTCAGAGTTCATAAAGTGATTTTTTGGTTCCATGACTGACTTTACGAATGCTGAAAAGGGTGATATGATTTTTGCATACGGTTTGACTGACGGATATTTAAGCGAGGCCAAACGCATCTATCAGAAAAGGTATCCCCAACGCGAGACTCCTTGTGCAGCAACAATTCCGAATCTTTTCCGGCGACTTTCCGAATCTGGAAACTTTGAAACAAATTCTGCAATAGGACGGCCACGGACTACAAGAACTGTAGAATTGGAGGAGGCGTTTCTCGAAGAAATTAATAAACATCCAGAGACAAGTGCAAGAAAAATTAGTCAAACTTTAAATGTGAGTCACAAGGCAGTTTAAACAATTTAAAAGGAACAGCAATTATATCCTTATCATATTCACCGTGTCCAGGCACTTACGCTACGTGATTTCCAACCGCGTATCAAATTTGCTCAATGACTTCAAAGAAAAGTTGACCAACATCCGCAAATTTTATCGAAAATCCACTTCACATGAGAGGCTGATTTTTCAAGAGATGATATCATGAACTTCCATAACAACCACATCTGGGTGAAAGATAATACACATGCGATAGCGCAAATTCATTTCCAAGACAGATTCCCTATTAATGTATGTGTAGGCATAATTGGGGATTATTTGATTGGGCCCTATTTTCTCCCCTTACGTTTGGATGGAGATGCTTACCTACATCTTCTAGAACACGACTTTCCCAACTCATGGAAGATGTTCCCGTTGGTCTCAGAAATCACTCTTGGTTTATGAACGATGGAGCTTCTGCTCATTTTGGTGTGATAGCAAGAAATTTTTCAGACGTAGTATATTCCCAACGATGTATATGGAGACGAGGCACTGAGTATTGGCCCCCGAGGTAACCGGACCTCAATTCAGTCGATTTTTTTTAAGACACATAAAATCACTTGTTTATGCTAGCCTCATTGAAATCGAGAAAATCTTGAGGGATCGCATCATAGCTTGCTGCGAAACGATAAGAAACACTCCGGGCATTTTTCAACGGGTGCGAAATTCTTTAATGAGGAGAGCAGAAGCTCGTATTATAGTTAGGGGTCGTCACTTTGAACAGTTGTTGTAATAGTTGTTTCATTCAATTTTTATAAGTTTATTTTCCTAATAAATACCGTAGTACTTCTCCGAATTGTTTTTTTTACAAACTCGGAAATGTAGCACTTTCTAATTGAATAATTAAACCTGACAAATTTTCTTAATTTGGATTGAATGAGCAGTTCGATAATGCTCGGTTTAGAAAAAGTCTGTACGGGTATACTGCGTATGAAGTTTGATGAAAATAACTAAAACTGCAAAAAACTTACCATGTTTTCAAAAATTTCAACAATCCGTATTTCGGAAACGAATCATTCTTCAGCAAACATTTCATAGGAAAAAGTTGTTTATTTTGACGAGATCCACCACATACTTAACTTAGTTTTTGTAATGTTCTCAGCAACTTCACTTAGCGCTCTAGGAGCTAAGTAATATGCATCGATATAGAAAATTGTAAATATCTCGAAAACGATCACCTTCAGCGTTGTTGAGGAGGTATTCCCTTTTCACTTGGAAAAGGTATGGGAATTAGGGTGTTTCATGAAAAGTAACAAAAAAAGTCAAAAAAGTTGGGCAATTTGAAATAAATGATGACAGCGTACGCAGCGCCCTCTAGATTTTACATGAAAATTTATACTGAATTATGATTTCGCATAAAGAAACTCCGGATACCGAATTTCGTGCAAATGAATGATTTTTTTTCGAATTATTTTCGAAAAGAGAAGAAAAATATTCAAATTCAACCCGTTGTATCTCCGAAATGAAGCATTTTTGGACACAAGTTCATGTAGACTTTTATTCTTATAATTGTCTCAGGAATACGACACTTCAATATTTCATCGTACTTATGTTACACCCTGTATATTAAAGAAAAAATATAACAAATCATAAAATTAGGAAACAAAAACCAAAATTACCACACAGCACCATATCATCTGAAGATCTTGATCTTTCTTTCTTTCATAAAACAAAATGTTGGGTGTCTCCACAGGCTCTAATAAATTCAAGACATCGCCAGAACATGCAGCGACATGACTATCGTCACACTCAGACCAGTCCGTTTCGTCTTTGACCAATGCGTAATGATGACCAGATACAACGTCAGAACCACGGTGAACAATTACTGCATGAAGACTATAATAGTGGTCTGCTAGATTGAAG
Organism: Leptinotarsa undecemlineata; assembly: GCA_015342065.1. Classification (NCBI taxonomy): domain Eukaryota; kingdom Metazoa; phylum Arthropoda; class Insecta; order Coleoptera; family Chrysomelidae; genus Leptinotarsa; species Leptinotarsa undecemlineata. Next base: position 2,514 of record WOGP01002787.1, on the reverse strand, counting down.
TGTTCATTTGTTTTGAACCTTCTTAAGAGTTTGGAGCTTCCGTCAGAGGTTGAGTCATGTTTGCGGATCATCAGTGTTATTATTAGGTTGACTGGTGGCTCAGACATACTTGTTTTTTTATAATAGTCACCTACTCTGGCACTTGTTTGACCATACAGTTGATCATCACCCGTTGAAAGTTTCATTTTCAGATGATTCCACAATAAGTTATGCTGGGAGTGGTTATCAGTCATATTAGGAAACGTTATTTGAAGTTTCATATACTACAAAGTAAATAAGTGAGGATTTTTCCAGCAAAAGATCTACAAACAGAAGACGAGGTGAACTGTACGGAATCAATAAATCCGGAGTGGTCAGGAGTATTGATTCTGCTTTTCTTGCTCACGAAGAGTATTCAACAAGAATCCCAAGATTTCGAAGCGATCCACTTTTCCTAAAGAATATCCAGTTTACTTCAAAGTCTCCAGAAAAAACATCAAAATTGGAACTATTTTTGGAGGACTCCTGTTGAACACGTATCAGTTGATGCTACTAACATGGAAAACCATACTTAAGTTGATGAACATTCAGGTAAACAAGCTCTTGAAAAAAAAACTCATAAATCCTGCTCTCCTACAGTCACACACCATTGGACGGAGACGGTCCGAAATCTTGATGAATCCACAGGATTTTTCTAGAATCATTGTGTGATGGATCGGCTTCATTTCGAGTTCTGTGCTTCAATGTTATAAGTTCACTACTGCCTCTTATCGGGAGAAGTCAAAGAGACGATTAAACATATAAACTTCTGATCGTTCATTTTATTTTTCACCCTATCAGCATCATTATAACTATGTATATTTTCAAGTATGGAATGGTATCAGTAATGCTACTCTTACTTCTATGATTCTATGCACTAATGACCACCTAGTTATTGATCGGTTTTGGTAATTACCAAATTTCCACGTTTGTCAAAAAAACGTATCCGTGAGTTCATGCTTTGAATATAATCCATTCTATCAGAATCGCGTGCCAACATTTGCGTGCCTCAAATGACTCCAAACTGCTTCACAGTCGAGTTGGAATGTTCACAGTTCACCAGTGGCGCAACCATTAATTTGACTGAAAAATGTTCGGCAATCACCTTGCTCATTGATTAACGAATGACTTACCCCATTGTGGGTAATTCGAATAGAAATAAACCTGGAATTTGGAAAAATCAATATTTCTTATTAGTAAACGACAACCACTTAGGCACTGTCAATTATATTTTGTAATTCTAATCTTGTAAATTAAATAATTCTAATTTTGTAAATCTAATCTGTTATGTATTAGCTTTCCTCTTTTGAGTATGTAATTACATGACACTGAGCAATTTCCAATAGATTTGGAAATATCTGTGTTTCAGTTGAAACAATGTTTTTTTTTTAATTTTCTTTCATGAGAATCATACACGATTATTATATCTGAACAAATTTCAATGATACACAAATATTGTTTTACCTTCGAATAATTTATCAATGAAAGTTGTTGTTAATTATGCATTTTCTCTCTTTGCGAGCACTCATAAGGCTGGTAGAGTTTCTCTCCGGCTGATGTATTTCAAGTTCAATGTCTGCTTCGTCGGTGGGTAGCCAAGCGGTTCGGCGTGGGTGCTTTGTTCACTCACTCGAATTGACTGCCGTGTTGGTCAGTGATTCAAGCCCTAGTCTGAACGATCGATCTTCACTTGCTATCGTCCAACCCGTGTTAGGAATCACACGTTAAGAGGTAAGACCTCGTTGATCTTTAGCTCGCACAAGTTTCAACTTTTGAGGTTTGTCGTTCGTAGGGATGCGACAGCTGGTTAACGGAAAAACAGATTTTAAACAGATTATATGAACAAGTGGGTTCAATATTTGATTATGGATGATTTTAATGAGTTTCGATTGTATTTTATCTGGTCCTGGCGTACGGTTGTTTGTCAATTTCGAAATGTGTAAAAATAGTTCGCTCTCATTGGGTGATTCCAGAAATAATGTGGGTGCCACTATGGGTTCTTTCGAAAAGGTATTTGGTAAATCAATTTTTTCGATATTGCTAGCCATTTCTATTTCTATGTTAGTGAAACATTTGTTAAATATATTAGATTTTTCTTCGTTATTTGTTATACAATCACCACTTTCGTTGGTGATGGTTTCATTTTCCACATTGGTATTGTGGGATGTGGTATTCGAAATATCATTAATTATTTTCCACGTCTCCTTGTAATTACCATCAGCATCTTGCAGTTTGTTTTCGTAGTATTGATGTTTCGTTTTTCTTATCAAGTTATTTAGTTTATTTCTATATTCTTTATACTTCACTTCAGCTTCAGGAGAGTATGCTTTCAATAGTCTTCTTTTCAGATGGTCCCTAGTTCTGATTGAGTTTATAAGACCAGCAGAAATCCACGGTTTTATTTTACGATAAAGTTTACTATGTATTATAAAACTATCAGTTGCTTGGCATATGTATCGTTTCAATTTGATAATGAAAGTATCGTAAGTATCGTTT
>WOGP01002786.1:0-16130 GCA_015342065.1 Leptinotarsa undecemlineata | reverse complement strand
GCATTTGGAGAGTGAGTATTAACAATAGGCATCAACCTATATTGCATTTATTGTTTTTTCATCAAATGAGATTCAGGATTCTACCGTGTGCAACAACCATTCATATATTTGTTCTCTAGGTATATAACATAAAAACGTTTATTCTATCCTTCATGGTTAATTCAGACTAATAATTTTTCAACTATGGTACACTATGGTACACTTTAATATTAATATGTTTATCTTATCGCGTTTATTCTTTTGTTGAATTTCACAAACCATGTCCATTCCTCTATTTCCTACTTTCTCATTATGCCATATTCAAACTGTTGTGACTTCCCTCTTGTCACAAGCTTTCCGAAGAAGAGTCACGCCAAACGATTAATCCTGTACGATTTGAATAGGAATTTCTGAATTCTGCTCACGAATGATGCAATTATTATATCCTCCAAATATTAACAAACGGTTTTTCCTTAGTCTTGCCATGAAAATAATCAAAATGGTTCTGCCTACAAAATCAATAACAACACTAGTTGGGTTTCTGGTATAAGTTCACCTTGGAGTACTGTATGTGTCTTAAAAATGCTTTCTATACTAACTCCCCATTCGAACTGTACCTGCTTATTTTACACCATTTCTCTTCTTTTGGAGCATTTTATTTTTTGTCTATAATGTTTGGGAGTCATTCATTTAATTCACCTTATTTATTACCTACTATTCGAGAGGCTGCCAAACCTCCCAACAGTTGAGTCTCGATATTTGATGACTTGATTTGACTTGACTATTTTTCATGTGTGGTTTCGGGTAATTCTTATTATTCTTTAAGTGAATTTAGGTTGGATATTCTACATATGACTATTTTTGTTGATTGTGAAATTACTTTTCCATCTCGGTTTGTTTACAATCTAAACTTCTAATCGCTTTGCAGTTTTTTTTATTGATGTCCAAGCTTGCCTGGAGATCCTTAGATAAGTAAGGTTTTAGTTTTCTGTCGATCCCATAGGTGGCGCCCTCGCAAGTGTTGTGTGTGTGTGTGTGATGAGTTCAAATGGCGTTGGTATAACCAATTTGCCAGTCTATTTTAACATGTAAAATTTCTCGCAAGTGTTGATATCTTTGCTTACTCAAATAAAATATACATTTGTGTTTCGTATTTGTGGTTGACAAGCAGTGTACTTGTAAACGAATTTTTATTTCTTCTTTATTTGTTTTAAAGTTTGCTTACCGATCTATCATTTTAGTCTGCTGCAATAAATGAAAAGAAGTATTCAATTTTCAGAAGAGCTGACTTAGCGAAAATGGATCACTTTAAAAAATTTTGTTTTCCACTTCATCCAATATATACCTCTTTTTCATTCCTTCACTTCAGGAGTTCTCTAAAACCAAATAATTCTTCGGACGAAGCATTGACTCTCTACAAAGTATACCTTTTATTATGAAAAGAGAAATGAAAATTTCTATGTTTTTTACAACTTTTATTTGTGACTAACGTTACTGCAGTTTCGTCCTATACGGACATTTTGAAACTTCACAAGTATACAAATATGAGTTTGAAAATGTCCGTGTAGGAGGAAACTGCAGTAACGTTAGTTAGAAATAAGAGTGGTAGAAAACAGAAATTTTCATTTCTATTTTCATTATGATTTCCTACCACGTGTAACGGCTACATCCATCAATACCTTTTATCCTCATTTTATTTATTTCTAGTCTTCCATGTTTACTGCTGTGGTATACTTTCTCAATCTCCAATTTTGGTGAAAATATTCAAAAAATAGATTTCTGTGCATTGCAGTATAAGTGAACGCTTAGAGCTGAAAAAGAACCTCCAGTGCAAACCTTTCAAGTGGTACCTCCAAAACGTCTACCCGGAGTTGACTGTACCCCACACCACAACTTCCAATGTAGGGGAGCTGCGACAAGGTATGTTCTGCTTGGATACAATGGGTCATCTGCTGGACGGCATAGTGGCATTGTATCAATGTCACCATACCGGAGGTAATCAGGAATGGGGATTCACCAGCACTGGCTTGATAAGGCATCATGATCTTTGTTTGACGCTAGTTAACTTCTACAAAGGTAAGTAGATATGTGAGGATATATCGATAGAATACTTGGTCAAAGCAATCTGTTTTTTTCTTAATCATCCAATGTTAACTCAATAAAACGTCAGTTAACTTGAGTTTATTTATAATTTCTGCAATCTACAGATAGAAGTGGAATGAATGGCAAAGAAAAATTAAGGCAGAGTCAAACAGAATATATTTATGAGAAAATAAATATATCGATATGGGATCTCGAAACATTCAGCTATACAGAAGGTTCTTGTAAATGCCTGCTGGAAAACAACTACTTCTCCGGCTACTACCACGTTGAAAATTGAATTATATCCGACAGACATTTATGTAAGATACCAAAGAGAAAATAGTTAGCAGAGTGCTTGAAACTCGACTATTAACAGGGGTTAGTCTTACAGATGTTTCTTGTTCACCCAGCAGCAGAACCATCCTGAAATTAATGTCTGTCGGATATCATTTAATGTCCAACATTGTAGTAGCTGGGGAAGTAGTTGTTTTCCGGCAAGCATTTACGAGAACATACTGTGTTGGTAGAAGGGTTGACTGGTTCAATATTCCATTTTTGAATATTTATTTTCTTATATGTATGTATTTCTTCCCGATACAATCTTCAGACTTATTTTGAAATGTTTATCTGTCAAAAATACCCCATATATTAAATATAACTCCAATTTGTTTCTAACATGAAATACCTTATCAAGATTATAAACATAATATAAACATGATATCCTATTTCAATATATATCATCAATTTGAAGAAACAAAAATTCAATAGTAGTAGCGAATTCAATCTTTCATCTTTCAAAGTCACTGATTTGGAAGTGAATTTTTTATCATTTCCAGAAAAGCATTGCTTTACTGATTTCAAAGAAATCAACCTTTTTTTATCAACCTGTTTATAAATGTTATGAATAAGATAGCCCCATTATAGTTCCTTGTAGTACATCCACAGATGTCCTCAAGACATCTGCCTACTCAAATGTTCTATTTTGTTGAATATTTTGCGAAGTATCTACTGTAACCTTCGAATAAACTCTAAAATGGTTTCTAATTTCATATTATTATTGTTCTCTTGCAGTCCAATGTCAAATGAGTGTCAGAAATTTTCAGCAAGTCTGACGTGTTGAAAAAATGTTTTTTCTGGACACTGTTAATATGCCCTTGTATTACATTCAAGCATTTTCTACTAATTTGTTTCTCAATCAAACATGTTCAAAAACATCTTTCTCTACGAAAGACTTAAGGAGAATATCACCAAGAGGAACACGCAAAATAAATTGCTAGTTTAGCAAATTGATATGAAATTAGGAAAAGTTTACACATAATTGAATTTAGTTTAAAAAATCAAGTGCTGTTTATGAATGGAGTTGTAAAATGAATTGGAAAACATGAAAATGCGGGTTATAGACAGTAATAAATCCATAATATCGAGTTGAAATGTTGAAAGAAGATGAATATTTATATGTATTTTTCTGGTATTTTTTGTTCTAGTGTCTATTGTACTATTTTACCTATATGTGTAATTGAATTCTTGATAAGACTAATTAACTTGATTATATCAATCAGTTATTATCATTATGAGTTCTGTATTAATGACACAATTTCCTTCTATAACAGGTTCACAGGTTGTGATGAGGATATGCGACGGGTCAGAAAATCAAAGATGGCATCTGATCGAACCAGGTGGTCTATTACGGCATTCCAAGTATCCGCTATGTTTGGATTCGAGGCACACCGAAGTCAGAGGCATCACCGCTGAACGGTGCAATAGTAGTTTGGATTCTCAAAGATGGCAGCTTAGCAGTAGTAAATCTCAATCGCTCTAAATTCGTGACTCGTCTAGAATATACAAGGTTGTTCAGTGAGATCCACTTTCACTGCGATTTGCTCAGTCCGAAGCGTTATTCAGCGTTGATAATCGCTTTATGATAAAAAAAAAGGAATGAAAATACCTTTCACAAATGTTCGAAAAAACAAAATAGTCCACCTCTCAGATTTTCTACACTGTAGCATCTGGCATATGTGCTGTGAGGTTAACTAGATTACTTTGTCATATTGTCTCTGATAATAAATACCGCAGTTGTAGACGAAACTTCCTGCATGAAAACCTCAGGCCACAGCCAGCAAATCAGAAAAATAGTTTTCACACCGCTTTATTATAATTTTGAATATTTGAAATATCATAGTAATACCAAGACAAACTGAAGGGGAAACATTTCTGGAGTTCGTATGTCGTACACATAGGTAATTGATTTTTCTCTCTTTTACGACTGAAAAAATATCTGTTGGTGCTCTGCATATTTCCTTGTCAGTATTTTTATATGCATCATAGCATAGTCCCAGATATAGTTATTTGGTGAAGATCTGTTGTAGTGAATATAGAAGATGTATTCGGTTGTTTTTGAAGTTTTGTCCAATTTGACGTCATGCGATTCTATAGCTCCATATCCTAATGCATATTTGTTCTACTGTATCGTTTATACTGACTGATAGATAATTTTGTACTCTATGCAATGATGTTCATTTTTTACCGAATTTTAATTAGTTTGCCTCATTTCAGCTTATAGCTATATGACGTCGTTGAACGATTTTTGGCCAATGTTTCTCTACGAATTAAAATTAAACCAAAGCACAGCCCGGAAAATTAACCAGGCATTTGGCAATAATAGTGTTAACGGTATAGACATGTAGAGCTATCTGGCCGCGTTATTGCATTTATATATGAAATGCACCCAAAGTATTCCGAGTCGCTTTAATATTCTTCACTATGATCAATTTCTGTTAATAACGTGCTGTTTAAATCACCCGTTATTATTTGACAATCGCCGTTGATGATATTTTCTGCAACCGGGCCTAACCATCACAGCAGAGTCCTTTGGTGATGAAATCGAAGAAATGTACTGAAAAATGCGTCAGCAGCAGCCGGCACTGGTACCAGAAGATGTCTGATTCTGCTCCATGACAACGCCCGTCCATACGTTTCGAAAGTCACCGAAGGAAAATTAAACGAATTGAACGTAAAAGTTTTTTGTACCACCCACCATGCTACTCAAACCTTTCGACAAGTGACTAGTATCTTTTCAAGCATCTCGATGAGTTTCTGGTAGAAACTTCGTTAGGTAAAAACGGCCTTCGTCGACTTTATCGATCTTCGAGCACTCAATTTTTATGCTGACGGACTTGTGTTACATTGATAATAGTTCACTGATTCAAATGACGATTATGAATTGAATAATTACAATTATTCACTGACGTGCTACAGTTTGAAATAGACTCATAAAAGCTGACAGAACTTTTAAAACAACATTAGAGAAATAATCACTGAAACATTTTTTTAACTGTCTTCTACCTCACTAGGATGGAAGACAATTTCTAGAATTTGCTAGTGAGACTATATTATGAAAAAGTGTAAGAGTAGGAGAATATTTATACAAGGCGTTCAGGATAAGTGGGCTAGCAAAGTTATTTCAAAAGCCGTATAGAGATACAAAGTCAATTAAATTGGGAAAGAGTTGCTCATTTCAGAGCTTTTTCGAATGATCTTGTCAGATTTACTAATTTTACAGTTATTCATCAATGAAGTTGTTGCCAAAAAGACTAACTTATACCGACTTTTTTTCTGCTTCATACAAAAATTACTATTCATGATGATTTCTCAGAGACGAAACGTCGGATTAAGACTACCATTTTGTTCGGTTCTGAAAGTGGCAATGAGAAACTATTTTTTTATTTTCAGTATCTGAGAATTTCGGTTCTTTTCGAATACCTCCAGACTAATTAGAATTTCCTAAATTTCAAAACGTCATGAGTCTCAACTACTCAACTATTCCTAATTCAACGGACTTTGTAACTTTCATGGTTTCCAATTTTTGCTAATGATGACAAAAATATTTTCATCCCTTTCTTTTTGGAAAAGAGAAACCTGTTCAATATTGAGCAAATCAATAATCAAAACTCTACTGAAAATTTTTTCGAATTAGGAAAATGTTACTTATAGAATTATTAAAAGACAACTTCTGATGTAATACTTGAAGCTTTATCTTTACAATATACAGGTTTTTAATTTGAAATTGTGAGACTGTTTGCCTATGATAATTTTTTGGTAACTCAACTGGTGCTAAAAATTTAATTTTGAGCTTTGATAGGTATAAAATAACATACTTGTAACAACTCATTCTGTGGTGAATCGTAGACTTAGTAAATATGAAAGTGTCAATGGAAAATCTTCTCCAATCGATGATGGAGTGATGGTTAAGAAGACTAATATCAAAATCGTGTGCAGAGAATAGTCTGCATCTCAAAAAAAGTTTGTATTATGTTGTATATATGATTGTTGAGTGTAAAACATTTTGATTTATTGATTCGTTATTGCTTCGACAGGAGCAGAGAGAAACTAGAAGTAACAGTATTTTTTGTAAATTTTTATAAAGTTGTTTCAATACGATAATCCTGTAACTTGATTTAGTTTTAAGAAATGATCTGATTCAGCGTACGTCTCAAAAATATGTATATTTTTATCCAGCGTCGACTGAACAATTTTTTTTGTACATAATTTGAATCTCAATATGTTTTAAGAGAAGTAATCAGGATATTTGGAAAAATGCTGTATTTCCGAGTTGGAAAAACTATTTCAATAGCAAATGTGGAAAGGAATAGTTTTGTTTTTTTATTAGGTGTGGAGATTTTGATTCCAATATGGATAATATATATAACACAGTTAGATGTTTTTTTTGGTACACTGTATTTTTTTGAAAAGCTTTTTTTGGGAGTTTCAATTGATGTATTCAATTTTTTTCTTCCGAAGTTTCTCACTTTTTATATAATGATGGAGAAGTCGAATGGCGATAGGTCTTTTCTCAATAAAGAAGGGGGATGATATCTCCCCTTAAGAAAACGCCATCTATGGGATCGCCAGAAAACTTAATTTCCGAATATCAAAGATCAACAAGGATTTTAGTATTGAATTCTCTGGCATTATTGAGTTAGGATGACTTCCAGTGGTCTCACTTCGTTGACATAACAGGCTATAAGAAACCAGAAAATTGGAATCCATCCCTACCCACAAAAAGTTGCAAGGTCTCAATACCCTGTAGATCATTAACTTTGCCTCTCGTCTGATATCTGCCAATTTGATCACTGACTGTAAAATGTCCTTGAGTCCACCGAATTCCACAGTGGTTTGATCAATACCGATATAGTCTGGAAACCATGACAATAAAACAGATCGATTTCTCTTTGATTAAATTTCAAAGTAGAAGATGTCAAAACCGACAACCATCAAAGATGCCATCAAAAAGTGGGAAGACAAGCATCCTAATGAATCGATCAGCGAAGCACTAGAAGTGGGTTTTCAGTTCCAATGGCCTCCTATTGAAAAAATGGATAATTCTCTATCTGCCCTGACAAAATGCAGGAAATTGAGTCTATCCACGAATATGATCGAGAAAATAGCAGGGATTAGTGGAATGAAGAATTTGAAGATTCTTTCCCTGGGAAGGAACTACATCAAATCTTTTTCAGGATTGGAAGGCGTTGCAGACACTCTGGAAGAGTTGTGGATATCTTATAATCTCATCGAGAAAGTTAAAGGAGTTGCAGTTCTCAAAAAGCTCAAAGTTTTGTATATCGGAAATAACATGATCAAAGACTGGGGTGAGTTGGGTTTCGAAACTGTGAGTTGTCTTCAAAGTTGTTCTATCGATATTTTTGTGTTTTTATTAGGAGAGTTTGTGAAATTACAAGAACTTCCTGCACTGGAAGATCTTCTGTTTGTTGGTAATCCTCTGTATGATAGCATGGAGGAATCTGCCTGGAGAGTAGATGCTTTGAAACGGTTGCCGAATTTGAAAAAATTAGATGGGGAGCCCGTTGTCAGAGATGATGCCGAATAGATTTTTGTTTAAGGCAAGAATTCTGCTTCAAAACTACTTACATTTTTTTAAGTACACAATTCTATTATTTGAATTCAATTTTCCATTTACTGTTCATTTTTGAAGAAAGTTGGTCATATCTTTTTTGTGACTGATATTAAAGGAAACGAGATATATGCAATAATTTAATAACATAATTGATACAGTTTATCCAATGAATATCACCGTGAAGTGAATTTGAACAAAAAGGTGTCCTGGCGATAGGTGCAGTTGACTAGAGGATATATGTTTAACCTTTTCCCTTGTAACATTAACAACAATATCATTAATTGGTATCATAGTAAAATTCGTCTATACCCACCTATTCATCTCACCTTTTGCTATTGTAATGAACAATCTTTCCACATTATGATCAGTGATGAAATGCATATCTTTTCAGTCATTTTCCCAACTGTCCTGAGTTTTTAATATTTTGATGAATTGCATTCTAATTATGACATTTATATACTCATACATCAAAAGATTTCGATGATTTTCAGCATAAAGTGAAACAATGTATTTTTTGATTACTTTAATGATTAATTGAAAAAAATTAATCAACAGAATTGTCACTTGTACAGTTTATATATTCCATAGTAGCCCTGATGTGATTACGTGAACCCATTGTAGAAAATAAGGTAGATACAAAAACATTACTTAAAGTATATATATCCCCTAAACGACAGGTAATCATGTATTATTGTTTGTACATAAAATTGGTAGGTACTTACATCATTTGTATTTTGAATTTTATTTATACCTAGTCATAAATTGTAAATAAACAAGATGTGTAGAAATTTTGTATAATGTATAAAAAATAAAAGACAAGAAATTACTGAGGGTGGTTTTATTTCTGAATTGAAAATATTAACGATTTTAATAATAGTAACTTTACTCATATAAAACTGTAAAAGTCTATAGAAACCAATTTTACCACATCAGAACAAAAATACTGTCTCTCGATGCGCGTTTTGCTGACCAAGTTAGCATCATCAGGAGATGACTAATCCTAAAAATGAGATCTTTTGCGAAACACGTGTCAAAAGAGAGAGTGTAACTTTGTTTAGAAAAGTGTCATCAGTAGATTCATTTTTCAGCAGAAAGTCTCCTGGAAGTCCTTATTTGATGTATTTACTAATTCATTTCATGGGATTATCTCTTAACAAAAATATGAATTCAATATACAAAGTAACAACAAAACATACATTAACTCAATATTACAATAAAATACATATGGTAATAATACTTTACCATGCAGTTGAGATTAGGACGTCAATTAACTTTTGATGCATACTCACTTGAAAGTATATTTGAATTTGCTGATAATCCAGTTATATCTCAATTTTTTCATTTGAGTCAAAGTGTTCGATCAATAGAATTACGTGAACCATAATTTGTAGTATAGACTTTATATAAAACAAATCACTAGAAATTAAAATTCTGTTTGGAATATAGAAATGAATATTTTCAAGGATTCCAGAAGCAACAATTTGGCCAATAAGTAGCTTAAATATGAAAATTGTATCTTTCACTCAACAGGAGTTGGATAATTATTGTTGATAGGTATATTCACCTTATGAACACAAAATCTTAACAATTTGTTTTGTATTCTTTCAACAGCAACAGTGTGATTTTGATAATTGGGGACGATATTATTGAGCCATAATCCAATATTGAGACTACCAAGAGTCATGTAAACTATCCATAAGAATTGAAGAGATAGAGGTTTGTCATGTTGATCTAAGGTATTTTTCTGCCCTTACCCACTATATTGTTCACGTGATCTACAAAATTGTACATTTGCTTCTAGTCAAAATTTTGGAAATTGACTGTCTAGGAATTTTTATCAACATTTGAAGACTGCAAACTTTCAAACATCAGAAGTATTCCCGAAATTCCCCTTTCCTTACTTGAATTGCCTCCATAATTTAGATACTGTCCTATATGAGCTGGTCTTTGGTATCCTACTTTTCGGTATTCACAATAATTACATCTGAAAACAGCAATTCATTGTAGATTTCCTTGTTAGTTGTGAATGTTATGGAAGGTTTTATGATGTTGGGGTACTGTAAAAAGGTGTCCATTTCCATGTCTCTATAGTTCCCTACTATTATCATCAATATATTTCAAACAGACTCGGGACTTCTAATGGGCATCTTCAATAGTTAGCAAAAATGGTTGATTGATCTCTTTCTGTGACTGTGATAGCCTCGACAAAATGCCTTGTATCCTTTACCTGTAAGGGTTGCATAATTATAAATTTAAATCTGGACATTTTGGATTTTGGTTCAAGTGGAATAACTTTCTTGTGAACCTAGTCAGTCCATGAACGTGGGGATTTTTCTGTGATACAGTTACAGCATTGCCTTCTCCTTTTACGAAGAGAAGAGTAATGTTTCTTCAAAATCAGGCACAGCTTCCTTTTTATCAATGCAGAGAGATCTTGTTCAATTTATGTGTATTGCTCCTTTTGAAGAGCGTCTCCGATTTTCTGCTCATAAAGATCGGTATCCATTACAACAGTAGCATTACCCTTGTCTGCAGGTAGATCTTGAATTTCCAAATATTTCAAATCTGATAACACTATTTCAAACAATGAAAATAGGAACCTGCCACATTTCCTGTAAGGACACTGCGCAAAAAATATTTTTGCGGCAAGCAGATAGCTCTCTATTTTCCTTACATGGTACTTTTTCACTGGTAGTGAAATAAAGTTGCAATAAAGTGAAATGCTAGAAATGGAAAAAAATATACATTTACCTCTCTTCCAAATAAGAATACATGAAAATACCTCCTCCGCTGAAGATATTGAATGTTAATAGTATCATTGTGAAATTCAATCCTACATTATGGGATAAGGTATATGATTTTTCTAAGGATTGCCCTTATGTATCAGTCTAGTGAAAAACTAGAGCTATTAGTGATAATTTTTTATTTCTATTTACTGATTCAAGTAGGCAAACAAAATACTTTTCTAATAGGATTTTCAATTTGGTTACAAATTTGCTAAATGGCATGCCCTGCACAAGATTTGATGGATATTTGAAGAACAAATTATTTAATTATGACAATTTTTGGTACTGAACTGTTTTACAAATCAATATCAACTCAAGTCTTCTTTCTCTGCATATCCTCCAACCGCTTATACAGCTGTTGTTTCCAATCCTCCTCTGGAATACTAGTAGCCCATTCTGGAATAGCTCCGGATGGCAAAGTGATATTCACCATTGCTTGCTTAACTTCATCAATTCGACTGCTATCCATTTCGATACTACTACTCTCTGGGGGAGGGCCTGACCACACCTCTTTCACTAAAATTTCTTCGATAGGGGTTATGGGAGGCAATGTCGAAGTTTGAGCAGAGTCCGAAGGGGGGTTAATATTTTCTTGATCTGAAAATGTTGAGTGTGAAAATCATTGCTGACCTAAGCTATACTTGCCAAAGAAGAACCTTCATCAGATATGTCTTCAGATTCTTCTAATGGTGCACTGGGCAAAAGTTGATATTGATCATACTCATTTACCAAATCTTCAGGATCTGATTCATTATCAGATACCAGAATTACTCCGTCATTGGAAACCCTCAAATCTTCATTGGGATCATCTGGTTCTGGTAATCCACAGTCTGAACAAACCATTTAATTTGGGTTGCGTAAACAAACAAATGACTAAAATATATTTCTCTTTATCTCTCTCTATTTTGGATGGTCGTTGCTTCCTATCGTCAGGCGCATTTGACCAGTACTCCTCCTGTTGTTTAACAGGAGCTTCGTCGGGGGGCGCAGCGGTCTTGCACGAAGCAATGCTGCCACCCAATTTGTTTTCGAACTTATTATAATAAAAAACAGTAGGTTTTTTTAACATAAAAACAATTTTGATTAATTGAAGTCGCCTCCTGCTTGGGAGACCTATTGGTATTTTTCCACATATTTTAGATACTCCACATTCCAATTTTAACACAACACATCACAAAAAGGAGCCCCACGATAGCACATGGCATCCGCCATGTGGACTACCACGGCCACCACGGAACTCCAAAAAAAAAAAATAAAAATATATTTCTTTTAGTGTGACTTTCAAATGTTAGAATGTTACTAGTGAACACGGAATATTAGCCACTTGTAAGACATCTAGATACAAACTCTGGGCCTACGCCAGGGATCTATCTATTGACTTTTATGGAGGTGCGACCTCTTCATATTAAATGATGAAATCAGTAAATGTATAATCATAGACATATGGTATACTAATCTATTTCTGTGCAATGGTCTACTGTGCCAAAGGGAAGCAAAGACAATAAAAAAAAAGGGAAGAAGAGAGAAGTTTCTGTGCTAAATATGAATGAAGTCACAGAATTACTAAAAAATATCGATTTAACCCACAGAACTATAACTATGAGGTTATAGTTCTGTGATTTAACCTACCGAAAAAACGATTTTCAGGTTTCAGTGTTGTGATGAAAGGTAGCACTAGAAACTCTGGCGAATAATTATTACTACAAAGCTGGCACTATTCCTATGTGCTACTACACTCCTCTCGACGCTCGTTTTATCAAACAGGTTGGTGTTTTCAAGGTAGACAGTCTACTTCACGTCTTGAAGACACCAACTTGGTTGTGGTGAAATGCGTGTTTGGGAACAGAGCTTGTTCTGGACATAGTTCTATGGTTTACCTGAACTATTTTCATTCTTTTGGGGCAACTACGGAAGGGCGACATCTAACTTCCACATTGCGAACTTCAAACTCAGGGAAAAAGTGATTATTGCTTTCAATACAATGCAGGTCTTTCTCCAAATACTTCAAGAGTCAAAGAAGATAACAGATAACCAAAGTTTTCTGAATGCGTACCTATTTCAGCAACTCTAATAAATGAGCTGAGCCTGAGCAAATTCAATTTGGAAGCAGATCCATATTTAGGGGAGCAACCATACCATATATGAAAAACACCTGACAGGACTTTGTTTTACCATTGTATGTTTTACCTTTGTATATAAACTAACCTTACCATCTGTCTTAGTTTCGATATTGTGTACTCTTTGGTTTCAATACGTCCAGTAGATATCGAATCTGGAAGATGAACTTCATAGTAGCGGTGACCTGACGTTAGAATGTTGAATAGATTCCTGATATCTGTACCAATACCGTGGTCTAAATATAGTAAGAATGGTCACAATGTTATCGATATAAATTATTTCATTTAATAGCATTAAATTCTCTTTCTTGTAGAGCCTGAGCATATTATGTTGTGGTATTCGCATTCCGATCTCAGCTGGAGAAAAAGTTTCTGAGATTCTGATATGCTCTTCTTCATTAAGAATATTAACTAAAGAAGACATATTCAGAGTGAATCGTTCCATTCCGCTGTTAAGTTGGGTTTTCGTCAACTAGATGTCAGGACGTGTCACTTTCTCCTGAGTATTTTCTTGAATATTCATATGGAAGTTTGGAATTGTATTCATTAAATTGGATAAAAGTTTATTGATTTTGTATGAAGTTTAAATCTAAAATCGCTTTTACTTTTCCAAAAAGTTATTGATGTAGTTTAAATATTCTGAAATGATAAGCTTTTTATATTCTGAAATTGAATTATATATTCATTATATATGTTCCATTGTTTGCACAGACGATTGAGTCTTGTGTAGATTCTCATATTGAACACAAACTATATATTTTTTTTATTAAAACCTTAAAATTTCCACTAAATACCAATTGCATTTGGGGGTGAACCATGTGATTCAGTTCAGTTTTCATTTAAATTGTGCAACAGAATATTATTCCTAGATCCAAATGACACGTGCATGAACATAGAAAACACATATTCATGAGATAACTATGTTTATGTCAAAATTTCGACTTTCAGGACTGCCCTGATTTTACGATATTTGGTATTCAGATATTTCAATATGTGAAACATTCGACAAAACCAATCATAATTCCAGCTTGATATTTGTAATTACGATATGAAATGTAATAATTATCAGATATGAAATACCTCCAATTTATTAAATGTGAAAACAAATATTTGTATATAGTACAATTCCATAATAGTAGGCACTGCATTCTCAGAAATGAGAGTATTTATTGCATTGAAATGAAAAAATTGCTCTTAAGGTTGTGATTTTATATATTTTATCATTTTTCCTCATCTGTTTAGTACAACTTCCGTACGCCACTGCAAGATCCATATTAAGGCAAAATATCAGTAATTTCTGAGAATGCCTACTATTTTCAAATTATAGTTAAGTATACAAAAATTGAAACCATAGAAACTTTTCAATGAACAGCTTCTACAGAATGTAGAATTGTTAACTCAAAATCTAAAAAGTTGCCAACGATTCCCATTTATATAGCTCAAAGAGATCCAAATAAAAGCTGACGCATGGGCCAATGTGCCAATTTAATGGGCCAATTCAATTTCGAAATGACGTTTTACGACGGTGTGTGATTCCCAAGATGGATTCGGATCAAAATTTCAGGGGAAGGAGGTAATTTCAGATTTTCGGGAAAGGGTACTTTTAGGGTAGGATTTTTATATGGATGTTTTTGCATGTATATTTTAAAAGACTAATTTGAAATGCAATGAATATCGATGTGGTGGGGAGTGGGGTAATTGAAAAGTAAAGAAAAAGTATTTCAAAGATGTGAAAACTCATAAATGGCGGAAATAACATTCTGACAATATTTAAATATGGAAGATGCCGAACTAAGTCTGGCCAAGTACTGTTGTAAGTTATATTAATCTTTATCAAATATCAGGAACTCTTAAACACAAATTACCTTTAAACCCTCTACTTTCCGAAAAAAAAAACACCTCAAATCCAGCACAGTGCAGGGTATGAACAAGAGCACCACACATCATATAGAATTTTAATAATGTGTGATGCATATATCCAGCTCAATCTCAATTTCGGCTTAAAACATGACGAAAATATGCAAACATTTTGTCGGTCAAAATTAAAACTACATAATTTAACACGTATGAAAAAGTTGCAGAGTAGTTATTTCGCTGGAAATGTGTCAGATAATGAACAATGCGAATGCAGTATTTTCAGCAACAGGATAGAATGCACCTTTCGAGATAAACAATAAGTTTATGTTGAGTGAGCGGGTTTATTCGTTAGTTCTCCGCGGAGAAGTACATGAATGTATAAAAGTTGAAAGGTATTTATTTCCCATTTGTTAATAATATGATGTTTGTTAAAAAAATATGGCGAATTTTCATTTTTATAAAAAAATCTTCACTTATTCATCAATTTTTATTCTGTTCACTCCCAAGTAGTTTCCCCCTCATATATAATAGACTTGTGCCACCTTTTTTACAATCCTCTTAGCGGTTCTGATATGCACTTTTTGGTATGTCTGTGAGCTCTCCCCTCAATCGTCGCAAAACACCGTCCTTTCATGAGTATCTTCAATCTTGGGAACAGAAAAGAGTCTCAGGGTGCCAAATCTGGTAAACACGGTGGCTGCTTCTCACAATCAGCGCATAACTTCAAGATAATACTTCTTAATGACCGTTCGACCCTGTGGTGAGAACTCCAGATGTATTACGCTACTGCAATTGAAGAAAATACTGAGTATAATTGTCATATGATCGTACTTGGTGTAGTTGCGTACTTGGTATCGGCTCTCCTTTTGGTCTTGGCTCTTCTGGGCTCTTCCATTGAGACGATTGCACTTTGGTTTTGAAGTCATAACCATGACTTGTCCATGTCCATGATTCGTCACTAGTTGTGACTCTCTCAAGCGAATCTGAAACGCGTTATTCAAGAATTCCTTAGCAATACTCATACGATGGTTATTTTGGCTAAAATCCAGCAATATTGGAACAAACTTCGCTGCCGTACGTTTGGGCAGCACTAAATTGAAACATCGTGCATTCGTGGCAGACATAGAGGACGTCGCGATCATTGGAATGGACATAATGAATTCCAGAGGGTTCGAGCTGAATTTTCAAGACGGCGTCCTACGTGTCGGAGGAGAAGAGCTGGTGCTTCATGGAAGAAGCGAAGAGACGATCAGGGTCCTGTTGGCTGAAGATGTATGCGTACCTGAAAGGGCTGAAACCATCCTGGAGGCTCGTTTGGATGGAAGTGCGAGCAATGGCAAGGTGGTAATGTTCGAGCCCAAGATACATGATGAGAAAATTGGACGAGGAATCGCACTG
>WOGP01002785.1:0-16131 GCA_015342065.1 Leptinotarsa undecemlineata | reverse complement strand
ATTGTGGATACTAACAATCGAAACGTCGTGACGTAACTTGGTTTGGAATCTTTTAATCTTTATTTTTATTTTTCATTTCTGTTAATAATATTTTTATCTTTCAGCTTTCATTAATATTTCAATTTTTTATTTTTTGTGGCTTGTATGTTAATTCCTTGTAATTTCAGTTTTGTGTATTTAGTTAAATTGTTTTTTCGTTTAATCTTTTTACTTTTTCAGGGATTTTAAATCAATTTATATTATATTAGACAATGGAAGTCTGAACTGATGTAATACATCACGAAACATTGTCAACCACCTTCAAACAAACATTATTACTATAAGATCGGAGTTCTGATTTCCAACTCGAGTTTCCGACTTTGAACTAGAAATTCCAATTTTTAACTCTAAATTTGCATTCGGAATTCGGAATTTCATATTGAAACACCAAGTTCAGAGTCGGAAATCTATGTTTATAGTTCAAATTTTGAGTTGCCAGTAGTTGTTTGAAAAATATCACTTTATTAGAAAGTACACAATATATAAAGCATATGTTTCAAATTTGAAGACGCTGCGCTGTTTAGTATTTGTTTAGCAGCCATCAAAAACGAACTTCACCGGTAAATTTGTGAAAATAAAGAAAATTGATCGACGTAATGTGGTACATTCGTTTGAAAGGCCTGAGCCTCATCAATATGAAAGCTGAACTGGATTTTACTCTGGGTGAATCTGCTACTTCATTTACAACATTAACATATTGGGTAGCAGAGTTTGGACGAAGTCGTATGAGCTGCCAAGACGAGCATCATAATGGTCGACCAAATGAGGTGACGACTCCAGAAATGGTTAAGAAAATTCACAATGCGGTACTGAATGATTGTCGAATGATGTGCCGGATACTTCTGGAACCACCCTCGTAAAGTCGAATTTAGAGTTTAACCCCGTTTTACCATCGATGATAGTTATTTGATTATTAGTTGAAATTTATTTCAAAATATGTGTTTTTCAAATGTTAGTGAACTCTCAACTCATAGTTAATTGATGGTACATTAACTGGAAGAGGACGTATGAGTTATTTGTCAGTTGAATTAATTATCAAATCATGTCAAGTGAAATAGTGAGGAAATATGAATGATGATGTTAATGTCTACTCAAATGAAGAAGGCCAAAAATAATTAGATTCAGGCCA
This sequence comes from Leptinotarsa undecemlineata, assembly GCA_015342065.1. Classification (NCBI taxonomy): domain Eukaryota; kingdom Metazoa; phylum Arthropoda; class Insecta; order Coleoptera; family Chrysomelidae; genus Leptinotarsa; species Leptinotarsa undecemlineata. Next base: position 14,963 of record WOGP01002785.1, on the reverse strand, counting down.
AACTATTTCGAAGATGATGCTACTGAAAATCTCTTCAATGACACAGATTCGCACAAATAATTTTGAACGGGAATTTGGAAAAGATGATTTCCTTCTCTGTCAATGGATCTCGGGTCGAAACCAGATATGATATAAATGGTAGCAACTGAATGAAATATTGCACAACTTTGCTTATAAAGAAAGAGAAGAGATGTCTCCGATGAATGGGGAACAGGAGCAAGCAATTAACTTTATAGATAATGTTGGTACATAACATTATTTGGAATCATTGCGTTAGATTGTGATTGTTATATAGGATTTATTTTCAAAATTGGATTTATTCATCAACGTAATCTCCAACCAGAGCCACACAATCATTTCAGCGCCGCTTTGCTATTTCAATACCACTTTTGAAGAACGATTTACCTTTTGGCTCAAAATTGGCCTCAGTTTCAGCAATAAGCTCTCCATTCGAGCAAAATTTCTTACCCGTGAGCATTTTTTTGGTTTGCGCACAGCCATTTATCGCTGGGAGCCAACTCTGGCGAATACGGTGGATGTGAGAGGTTCACCAGTTGCTTTCCACTCAGATGACGATGGTTTTGATTCCAGGATGAAGTAATGGATCTGTCGAGACTGGTGATAGATGAATTGATAATCAGACGGACACAGCGTTTACAAATAATAAAATTTATTAACAACACCAATAAATGAACAAACAGAAATAACAGTGTAACCTCAAGGCGAGGAGAATCAGAAATAGGATTAGTTCCTGACCGAAATCTCAGAACAGAATGAAATAGTTCTTGGACAAAATCTCAGAACAGAATGAATGAATGCTTCAGCTAAAAATTGTATTCAAACGGTGTCGTTCTAAATATTCATCTGTTTTTAGGCAATAAACATAAAAAACCCAAGCAAATGGATATTTTGGACGACTGCTCGTTAATAGAGTTATGAAAAGGTAATTTCCTAACAAGAATTGATAATACAAAAATAAAAATCAATAAAATGTTTCTGAACTGAGTAGTTGTATGAAAAACTCTTACAGATCCATGTTTTAGCCATTGTCATATATCGACGTAAAAATTTCGGTTTGTTATGTTTAACATTGTTATACTTTGAACAGAGCTTTCTCATAGTCAAATGCTCGTGTAATACAAAGCCAACACAATCTTTTGATATCTTTACAATGTCAGATAAGTCACGCAACTTCACTTATTGATCATTCAAAACGATTTCGTGTTTTTTTTATGTTTTTTGCTGTTTTTGCCTCATTTTGACGTCAACTGCGTTCTGTACCATCGATGTTTCTACGACCACGTTTGAAGTCAGCAAACCAACGTTTAATTGTTGTTTCAGAAGGAGCAGAGTCGTTATTTCAAGCCATTGCTAGAACGGCATTTTTTCTCACCAAGAAGCAGTGTAAAATTAAAACACGAAATTGTTTTTGATCCATTGTTTTAAAAATAACAAAAGTAGTGTCACTCTTCAGTTAGCTTTCTTAAGGAAGTTAGTACTAACTGAAAAATCGGTGAAAGCAATGAGACTAGCGCCATCTATGTGTGTGGCCCGAAACTTTCCAGCCCAGGTGGTATATCATTACAATGTATGATTTTTCAACATCATCATCCTAATTTTGGATGCTAAAATGAAATAACGTTGAGAGGTATCCATTTAGAAAAAAATATTTTTGACAGTACTGAATTCTTTCCAATAAGAAATTCAACTCAAATCGAATAATGAAGAATTTTTCATTTGAAAAATTGATAATGATTCACTGGCTGCAAAATTAATGTTCAACAAACTCAAATATATCAAGAAATATATTTCGACCTCTACAATATTAGGAAATGAAAATCTTTCTATTTTCAATGACCAATGAAATAATTACGTTACGAAACTTCAAATCTTCATTATATAAGATAGATTCAATTACCAGTCATTAAAATAGAAATAGATTGATGTAACTCACGAAGAAGATATAAATAGAAGAGAAACATAAAAATATTTTCGAAAGTAGATAATGTATAATCAGAGGTCATTTAAATTTTATCTGGTGGCCTCTTTATAGGATACCTAAAGAACAGGGACGTATTATATCACCAAAGGGCACCTATGTAGAGACCCATAGTGGAAATTTTTAAAAATACATCTGAATATTGCACAGAAATCGCCCAGATATTGGGGACTATTGAGCAGCCAATAACATAATTATGTCAATATGTTTTGGAGTTCCACAAAGCTCTGACTTTGATCCACTTATAATTCCATTTGGGATATGCAGAGTTAGTGCCAGGGTCGTGATAAAATATTATTTTTTCTGATTATCGGAACGTATTCGATACAGAAGATATTTTCACCAAAGGGCACCCTAAACATTAACACTATACATTAGCTTTTTTATCAATATCAAGAGTTTTCTGACCTGAGACCAACTAGCATTTCATCTATCGTGTTCAAAACTTCTGAAAGAATCGAATTATTGTCTTCAATGACGCGAACATCACTTACAACCTAGATAGTCTGGAACATCGAAGAAAGGTTGGAGATTTGTCTCACTGGTATAGATACTTACGCGGAAGGTAAAGTGTTCAAGTGACTTGGCACATTTGATTCCATCAAGAGCGATACGTTTTTCTGAATGGATTCAATCTCCGGCGATTCAAATTCAATGTGAATCGCTATTTTTGCACAGGCACCGCTCTTAGAGCTCCTTGAGGTTTTTTCTGTAGTGATTTTGTTTTGTCTTATTAAAACTGTGTACCTATTGATAATCTCACAATAAAGTATTTCTTGAAGACACTTTCTTTTTTGCACTATATCGTAATAATGAATTTTAATACTCAGTTATGGGGAACTATATAATTCTATGGAAGTACATAATACAATATTTTCTGTACTTGAAGCAAAGTCATCTCTGTTAAAGTGTAAACCAATGCATTTTTCGATTTTAAGCATAATTTGCCACTTCTTTGCTAGTTTCTGATCTTAGAGAAAGCTATGCATGTTCACATATTCTGCTAGATAATTATCACACTATTCACCAGAAAATAATACCTTTTGGATTCTCCAATCATTATAAAGGAATCTCTAATCTTCAATGGAATTAAAGAGAGAAGAAACGAGCGGAAAATATCATGGCGGAATCATCAGAGAAAAATGTTTAGTTTCTGAACTGGATTTCAATTTTTTTCGAGTTCACTCGACTACGACCTCTTTTAGAGATAAATTCGAAAAATAATCAGTGATAGTGGAAATTTGAAGATATAACATAAAAATTAATCACTTGTTGTTGGTTCTTTTATAAACAGGATCCCGATTAAAAATTGAATCAAGGATGTTTTCTAATATTTTATCTCGAAAAATTTCACCACTGATAGCAGCAAGTACATATAGAACAAAAAATTGACATAGTTATGAGTTATTTTATATCTCTGTACTATTGCTGAGGAATTGATTGGCAAGATCAAAAATCGACAATCATTGATAACCAAATGAGATTTGCTCAGATTTTTTCTGTAGCTTTCGGTGCAAGCAGCTTTCTAAATAACTAGATGATACAAGAGACCAAAAACAGTGCATGCATGTTGTTTCGATGAAGGGGGAGTACGAAATGTCAAAGATTTTGGGGCCACATTCGTGATCTCATTGGATTCTAATAAAAAGATTGAGTCATTTATAATTTGTTTCCAAATACTAAAAAGTAAAATGTGCTCATTATGAATGCAAAACGCTAACAGGGTGCTCAAATACAGTTGTCACAGTTCGTATAAACGGATTTGAAATACTTTACTAGCAGTGAAAACTGTTCTTGATGGTTAGTTTCCACAATAGCGTGAGGGTTTTCATCAGCCCATATGTGCCCATATGTGGTAATTATAAAAATTAATAATCTTGTCCCGAGAAAAACTACATTCGTCCGTGAATTCTATCGTCTTCAGAAAGTCATAATTTCTTCTAATCATTTCCAGCATCCAATTGCAAAATTGAAGACGGAAAGTCTTGCGATAACAGTGCCTGTTGTACTCGTTGCAGATGGTAAGGGTATAAGAATTTTTTCTTTAAAATTCGAAATACCGTCATATGATCAACATTTAGCTGGAAAGCAATCTTTCTAGTACTGGTAGTAGGTTGTTCTTCAATCAAATTAAGTACTGCTTCCTCAAGCTGTGGTGTTCGTACTTCTCGATGACGACCACAATCCTGCGTTCTTTTGTCGAATGAATCATAGTCTCGTAATCGTTGATGAAGTCGAGCAAATATTCTATGTGAAGGATGCTGCCGTTGAGGATACATTTCAGCATATATTCTAGAACAAGTGAATTATTAAAGTTACAAATTAAGAACAGAACGACAACACAAAATTAATATTAATTCAATTTCGAAAATTCACAAACTGACAGCGTTATACCAATTTAATTGTCACTATCGCTAATAGCGACCTACTAGATAGATTATTTTCGTATTTTTGCATTTATATCGATGTATCTCTGTTCGAAAAATAATTTTTTGCTGCGAACTGGTTTATTTTGGGCAAAAAACCCAAGAAATATTTTTTGTTTAGAATGAAACAGGCTATGGGAAATAAATTTTTATATGGTAAACAAATAATAAGACAAAAAGTTTCATTGGAAATAAATTTTAGGGGTTGCGTTTTCCACCCCGTACAACCATGGGATAAACCAAATAAATTTCTGGCTAAGTGACTTTTTGGCAGTACAAAACGTCAGGTTAATTTCAATATTGTAACTTTTTTAGCGCTTGTGAAAAAAATTGTCATAAAAATTGTATGTACTCCTTTTAAGAGGTTGTATCTTAACAAGGGATGATCCAATGAAATTTCTTTATATGAAAGATCCTATCTTTTTTTCGATGAGGAATCATCCCCTCAAATGTTTTGCACTTATTTAGTTACACCCTGTATTATAATCAAAGTTCAGAGGCAAAGGCAAGAAAGAACTCTCGAGACAATGGTTCCAGGATAAAGTGTATCAAAAAAAAGTCTTTGTCTTAGAACGAACACATTTTTTCTTAGTAATACTATATTGAGGTGAACAAATATATAATAATCCTTGAGTCTTAAATGGGAAAAATACTAGGCTTGTTTATGAACTGCGAGTGTTTCTTTGATATGCGCGCAAGATCTTCCAAAGTTAAAACCTTGTTTTGCCATACCTATATATAATTTTATGAAAATGTCAAAAGACGAGGTGAAAGTTGCTGAAATGCGATACCTTGTTCAATTTCCTCAAGTAGAAATTCAGGTCGCTATTTTTCTGTCCTTCAACAAACTATTCGCGGGATAGTTCCTAAAAATGTTTCAAGAAGAATAAATCAACTTTATTTCAATTTTTCACCTGATCTCTCATAGGGATCCACTAATTAACGAAACAAATCATCCGTTCCTGATCACCAAACTGCTGCAAGTTCGCCCAACGCGAGACATTCGAAGAAAAAAGAAATTGTTATTCCAAACGCAGCGCTTATTACCACAAGGCAAGTCTACAATTAAAAAACTCAATTGAAAACGCATTTAAAAGCCATTTCGTTCAATTAAATAAATTCGACAGAATTAAATTGAATTAAAAGCGGTAGTTGCGGAGAGAAGACCGACCCTTTCCGAAGTGAACTCTATCGCGTTTGGAAATTTATTCGGGCATGTATTGAATACAGAGTGGAATTTCGAGCTGTATGGAAAGATCATTTTCATTTGTGATTTCTTATAGTCAGGTAATGAAACAAGCTAAGAAACAGGTTGAAAATTTATTGGTTGTTAGGAGTCTACTTTCATGAGACCACTTTAAACTATATTATAGTTCAAAGTGATTACTCCTTCAAATAATCGTTTTAAAGCATCAAACACTAAAGTAGAACAGTGCGTTCATTAACACTATCATTGTCAAATACCTGGTTAATTTTTCGACATTTCTAGCGATAAACAATTGATAATTCCCTCCGGTTTAACCGGAAATTGAATTTTGAAGAGAACTCTGCAGAACTCAACGATATAACACAAGTGACCATTTCTATCCAAAATGACGTTTCCAAATTTAATATGGCGACACTATGATGTCATTTATGACAATATTATCAAACAACTTGATATAGCGGGGAACAAAATATGAAGTTTGCTTATTTTTTGGTAAAAAATCGAGAATTTAAATTGTTCAGCAATTGATGATAGTTTTAAAATTGAAGTATACCTCCTTCACTATGAAAAATTATCAAAAGTATTACGCAATTTTTTTTTTCATTTTTCAGTGCCAGTGTACAAGAGTAATACTTTAATAGCAAAGTTAGGAAAATAACATTTTCTATCTATATTGTAGAGGAATATGAATGGTATTAAAAAACATAAAACAACAATATTTCCGTACGCCGCCAATTTGAATAGGAATTATCACTTGTGTTTTATCATTAAAAAGATGGGTTCTCTTTGAAATTCTTGACTTGATTTCATTTCCGGTTGAATCGTAACATATTTTAACAATATATTGAATCATCTGAAAATAGAACCTTTCATGGGTGATGATCAACTGCATTGCCAAATATGTGCCAAACTGACTATTATAAGACAACAAGTTCAGATGAACACTTCAATCTAGCAGACTACTATTATATTCTTCATGCAGTCATTGTTCACTGTGGTTCTAGCGTTGAATCTGGTTATTATTATGTATTGTTCGGGTGAATCATCAACCGAAGACGATTGTGGATACTAACAATCGAAACGTCGTGGAGTAACTTGGCTTGGAATCTCATAACATTTTATTTTTATTTTTTCTTCACTTGTTCCATTTTCATTTATATTTTATTTCACTATTATTTCATTTCAGGTTTTTTTGCTTAATATATTTGTAATCTTCAGCTATTCATCTTTAATTCTTCCTTTTTTTATTAGTTCTTTCAGTGATTTCAAATCATTTTATATTATACTACACAATGGAAGTCCGAACTAATGAAATTCATCTTGAAACATTGTCAATTACCTCCAAACAAACTTTCTTCGTTTATATGTTTCTATTGAATAATTTTGGGGTTGGCAGTTGGCTTCATAATACAGATTAAATAGATCTGGTTTTACAAAAACCGTGACACGTTTTTCGCTTTACGATAGATTTCTCAAGCGTAAACTGTATTAATTGGTTTTCATAATTTAGACCCTAAGATTTTTTTTGTTCGTGATATCATTTCATTTTGAAACTGTAGTGTTTACACACAAAAGTTAGATACTTCGATTATACTCCATCTTCTCACAGCAAATTTTCAGTTCTTCTACGTCGTGAGCATTTGAATTCCCAGAAAGAGTTAATCTGATGCTTCAAAGTGACTAACTGTCTAGTATTGTCTACAAATTTTCAGTTCCAACTAAACCATTAGTTGAGAGACTCCAATGAATCTTCGAAATCTCCGAATAATCCACGGAGATTTGAAAATATTCATTCGTATTCATTGGAAGTCACATGACTTAAAAATTACGAACAGAGCGGCGTTCTATGATTCGTTAACTGAAGACAAGAAATAATCGAACGATTCAGGTTTCAACGCTATCCATATTGAGACGACCTCCATAACCTGGTAGTCGACTTCGCGCTTGTTTGCCACAAAAAAGTATGCAATTAGAGCCTATTTCATTAGGAACTTCTTTCAAAATATGATTTGGTAATTATTAGACATTAATAAGACAGTGATCAAATGACCTAGAACTGAAATGAACATAAATCAGTACTCATTATAAAAGCTCTCATCGTCAATATAATTTATTTTTAGTTTATACTATCTGAAAATGAATCTCTCGTTTGTTTTCAATCAAACGCTTTCTCATTTAATAAATAAAGATAAATTTCCGCGACATACTGTCTCGCAATGTTATCAAATTATCATGTATAGTAAAATTTCGAAAATTACGTATTTGCACACATATAAACTGGGTAAACTCGTAATATAACCCTTTAAAAACAGTTGCCATTATATCTAGCATTCAAAATTTCCCTTGTCAACATTTATTCTATATCCTGAAAATGAAAACACGACCCACCTCGTATACATGCGCCGCCACCATGTTAATTAACATTCAGAATACGCTCTCAAAGCTTGCGAAGACGACGTAGGGTAGGCGGCGGCCTGATTGAATTATAACCCCCAATCAAACCCATTTTGATAGTGATTTATGAAATTACATCTATTGTCTGTCTGCAGAGTCCGTGAAACAAAACAATAAAATACCGGGCAGATCCCGCACGGCGCTGAAATATTCTACATTCGTCATTATTCGCCCGTGTCATTCGGCTGTACGGTGCGATCAAACGAAATAAAAAGTCTGTCTCGTCATGAACAACAACACGTAATAAATTAGTTATCGACATCCTTCCAGGAATTTTGATGAGCAGACGAAAGCTCGGCATCAACATTCGTCATTCAGCTTATCGCAGTCACTTTTTCAAGATCAGTTATTTATTTTTGGTATTGACATCGAGGATTCATATGACTTATTGAAAACTTGCACACGAAGTAAATTTCTTCAGCAAGTCAAATGTAGAACTGGAACATTTGGCGTGAAATAAATCCAAAACAAGCACTGTTCCCAAACACAGTCTTCAGGAGATGAAGTGTACTAATTCCTAACTCTAAAACTGGACTCTATTTATATCTAACAAAGAATTAGATTTTCAAAATGGTTGAGACTTTCGTGGCCGAGGTTTCCAAAGTCACTATTTTTATTCGGGTTTATAGGCCGTCGATTTTTGGATTTTTTCCTGAAGTTTCGCTGGAGTGAGTGGCTAGCTTCTTCAGAGGTTTCTACATCCTGAGTTAATCTCTGATGTCTAGATATTACGACTTCGTGAAGCGTATTTATGTTGACTCTGAAGAAGCTAGCCACTCGAGTCAGCGAAACGTCTGGAAGAAATTCCAAAAAACGACGGCCTTCGAACCCGAAAAATAGTGACACTGAAGATATTAGGTTTTTCAATACCTTGTCCGTTTTCATGAGTCTATTTCAAACTGCAATATCTCAGTGAATTCAATTCAATCGAAATGAGCACTATTTGAATGAGTTACACTTTTACCTAAGTAACACAAGTCGATTATTTCCTTCAGCATACAAATTGTGTGCTCAGGATTCGCTCAGCAATTGTGTGCTTGTGTTTCGTGGTGCATATCATCAGTTCGGACTTCCATTGTCTGATATGACATAAATCGATTTTAAATCCCTGAAAGAGTCTGTAATAAAATTGGTTGAAAAGGTAAGTTGAAAAAACAATTTTATTTAGCCAAAAACTTAAATTACAATATAACATACAAGCAACAAACGAAATAACCAAAAAATTAACACGAGGTGAAAAAATTATAAATTATTGACAAGAAAATAAAATTGAAAATATAAAATTAATAGATACCAAACCAAGTTACTTCACGACGTTTCGATTGTTAGTACCCACAATCGCCTTTGGGTTATCGCCCGATCCAACGCATTGGAAAAGGTTCGTCCAAAAACTGTCTCGCCTTAACATCAAAGTGTGGGGATGCACCATCCTGCTGGAATGTTATTTTCTACTAAATTGCCATCATTTTCTAAAATTTGTGTAATCATAGGATCTACGCAGTCTTGTAATAGATTTAAGTTTGTGTCTACATTGAGATTATCTTCAATGAAGAATGGTCTAACAATATAATTACCAAGAATACCGGCTCAGACATTCAATTTTTGTGGAGTTTGTGAATGCGTTTCCATCACCAAATGAAGATTTACATCGCTCCAGTAACGACAATACATCTATTCACTTCACCATTCAACATGAAGGAACTTTCGTCTGAAAAACATGTATTGTATAATAAATTGGGGTTATTGGCCAATTTCTCGCTGAACACCTCAAAAAACTGAAGGCGAGGATCAGGATCATCTTAGTTTAATTCCTGAGTTAGCCTCATTTTGAAAGGATGGAATTTGTAGGCTTGTGTGATGGATTGTCGATTATCCATTTGTACATGTTCTAAAACTGCAACGTCAACTCCGTCATTTCTGACAGAACGGTATACTTCTTGTTTTTTATTATGAACAGAAGCTGAAGTTCAAAACTTATCCATTAACTGGCTTACGTTTTTACAATTTATATTATTTCTTCAGTTCAGCTGTGAACAAGGATGACTGAATAATAATTCGTGCAGAAAAAACTGAAGTGTCGTCCACTTCAAAACATTTACTACTAATTCAATACATTCTACAAACTACAAATCTAGAAGACTTGCGATAGAGAATTGTTCAAGAATGCCGATTTCTGACTCATCTTCAGTAATGTAAGGAACGCTTTCGAAAGTAGACTGTATTATTGTATGAAACTAGACTAGGTCAAACTAGATCATTTTAAACACTTTTATCTGTTGATTGTGTTGCCATTGATATTTCTTTTGTTGGTTTCCTCAATAAAATGAGCGACAGCGAATTTTCTGTTTTTTCATAAATAAAACGTTCAACATTTAATTTCTCAATAACGAATGAACTAATGAACCAAATTACAGAAGTAATAGAGGGACAGAAGACCTTTCAAATGATGTATCACTCGACCCCCCATGCCATTGCAAAATATAGTAGGGGTAGTTGCTGACCGCAAGAGGTGAAGTTTCGGGTATGATTTCCATACTTTCTTTGTGTTCTTTGAAATTTTCGATTACATGTTTGTTTCTGACTTACAGGGGGTTAAATATTCGTAGGAAGACCTATATATCACGACATTGTGGAGAATATATATTTACTGAGTTACTAAAACACTAAACATTGAAATGAATAAAACTTTCGAAACAACCTTATAAATTATCATTTTCAACAGCGCCATTCATATGAAGGCAAACAATGGACTGTTTTATTACACGCTTTATATTAGTTTCACCTGTGTGTGTTTGTAACTCTCAAGCACGGGATCTGCATTTGACATAATTATCGACATTATTGCTTGATCTATTCACTGGCAGATGACGATGTACGTAACCTACTTGATATATAGATATTATCGCTTGATCTATTCGCGGGCAGATGGCGTTGTACGTAATCTCCTCGATATAATTCGAACTCACTTTTTATGTATTTCTTCATTTGAAAAAAGTATTTTTTTATTAACATGCGCGCCTGCTGCCTTATTTGTAACCCTCCTTTGCGCGCCTATTGCCTTGGGCTTGGTAGCTGATTTTCAGGCTTCTTCTCCGGTATCGAAAAATATCAATGGTCATTTCTCTAAATGATATGCAGCTGATTGATCCCAAAGTTTAGAGAAAATAAATGTAGGTTAGAAAGACTAAAAACACGCTTTTATAGTATACGAAACTAAAAAATGAAAAATAAATATAGTTTATAAAGCTAAAAAACACGCTTTTAAAGAACATCGAAAAAGTTAAAAGTAATTATTTTTAAATAAGCTTAAAGCAATAACGAACGAAAAATACTAGTATTATTGTGAAAAAAGGGTAGGTAGGTATTTTAAAAAATATATTTTTAACTTTTTAGTTCGATGTTCTTCAAAAGAATGTTTTTCAGTTTTTTAAACTATATTTATTATTTAATATATGTCCATTCTACAAGACATAACTCATTTCATATATCCAGGTCATATCAACAGTATATGAACACGGAATCGATTTCAATGTTCTTTGAGTGGTTCAAATATCAGGAAAATTCTATGTAAGAGAAGATTCGTCCGTCTAGCTTGTGTGTAAATTTTAATCCTTCAAATTTATCAGTTATCAGAAACAGAGAAATGATTGATCTGTTTTTGGAAATAACGCATGTGGGATTTCGGTTACCAAGCTATTCAATAAAAGACATCCTTACCCAAATCTTTCTGAAAAAATTGGTAGCAAAATTTCGAAAAACTATAGGTTGAAAATAAAAAGAAGGGCAGAAATTCGGTACCAGATAAAGATATAGAGATAGTAGTAATGTGGAAAATTTCAACGGATAAAACATATATCATAATTTTAAATTTGACATTTAAAATACCCAACTATAAACTCTTGAGTAATCAAATTTGTCCGTACTGATAAAATTGAGATGTCTCTGCTTCAAAATTTCAAAACAAAATTTTGATCCTATTGAAATCAAATTGTTAACTATTCATATTTCTTCACGAAATGTATGTTGAAAGTAGTTTGTATAACCATACCTCTTGAAGAGATGAAAAATCGTATTTGAGTAATATAGTTCATTATAAGATTTTCAAAACACAATACCTAAATATTTGCAAATCGATTATTTTCAAAACTTTGATAAGCGAATGACTTGAGTGTGAAATAAAGCGATAAAATTATGTTATCGTAGGTCAAGGTCATTAATCCTAGGTCTCGAATTATTATTTGTAAAATAGTCCTCTCAAAAGAAACATTCTGAAAACCATGGAATGGCACCCATTTTTATTTATTGGGCTTGATTCGCGAGTGATACATACATGTTGGGATCGTTTCCAGAAAAAGGAAGCAATAATGTCAATGAAAACGCAGTTGTAAAATTCAAAATTCAGTTCTGGGAATTATAATTATCTGTCAAAAATATTGAAATTGACCGAACTGATTTATGTTCACTGTAATTGGCCAAACAGGTCCCGTGCATTTGGTCGCTCTAAAGCTGCCTAGTCTGAAACTTTCGCATTGTTTTTAGGCATTGAGGAAAATAATCAGTAATAAATTCACGCATCAAGATTCAAACCCGTACCTATATCTATCTAATTCGGAAGTTAGCCATCCTGGAAACTAATTAATGAAAGCACGTACAAAACTAAACGAACTTTCCCAAGCTTTGCGCGTCGCGTGCTTTCTAAAAACTTTTCAAACGGATTTACATAAACATTAAAACCAACACAAATGATTATTTTGCACGAAATTCGAACCAAAGCGACGACTCAATTTTTACATCGAATTATTCCCCTAAAAGGATTCTTATCAGCTTCGAAATCGAGAGTGCCATGGCGGCGTTTATGAATTTCAACTACTTGTCGAGGATTAACATTTCTGCCATGCCATTTATAGAGACAAGAAATCTAGTCCGTTCTCAAGGTTTACTCTTATTGATAAAATAATGTAACCGATAACCGATGTATGGTCATTGCAATCATGTTTGTTTCTCAATTATTTCAATTTTATCTATTTTTACCTGGACATAAAATCTACACTACGATCTTGAACAAATATTTATACTGAATGTGATCAAATATATATATTTTCAACGGTACCGTCATTCAATCAAAATCAAGTCACTAAACAATTATTTTTCAAATGCATAGATGCAAAGAAGGAGTTATAGAAACTACAATGAAACATATTCCTAAGAAGGTTCGAAAAGAAAACTCAAAATTGAAAGATTATTTTCCTGTATATTCAATCACATATTGATGCATATATTTTAAGCGTAATCTTATTAGAAATTAAGTCAAACAATGCTTCAGTATAGAAATAACAGAGTAAAAATGTCTTTTAGAAAATAATCATTTAGAAAATAAAAGCATTCCGTAGAAACTCTATTCGTACAGAGGCAATAGAATATAACTAGAACATCATCTCACTGCAATTGATCAGAGAATACCTAGACTAAATACTTTGGGAAAATCAACAAGTATCTACTTCCTTCAGATTCAGGAGTGTTTCTTCATTCTTCTTAAGATAACCTCTAGTGACTCACAAAGTCAATAATATTACATACGACTCTTCATCTCTCATTAGATACATTTTCAGTATGACAGGTCATAAAAACAAAAGTTAGTTAAAGCTTCGCAATAAGTGAATATTTCATTTACCTATGTATATCATAAGCACTACTTTGTTCAAGACATATTAGATCTGTATTTACATAAATGGCATATTTCTTTGTGAAAAAAAAAATTTTTTGGACATTATATAGGAATTCATAAACTTCCGATGAAAGGAAGAAAATAATTTGAAATATTGTTTGTTTAACCTCTTTGACTAAAAGCTTTTTCTACAACAAAATAATGAGCTTTTATAAAACAATCATACCTACAGCTGATTTCATGTAGTAGGACCCAATTTGGTGTAATTACTTTGATTACCTATACAATATAATATATAATATTATCGCCATTTGAATTTGATATTGAGATGGCACGAACATTGTATGCAACCATTTCTAATACTAAAAGAGTGTAGTGAAGAAAATATAATTGAAACTTTCTGTTTTTTACCACTTTTATTTGTAACTGACGTTACATTATGATCTCCTACCACGTAGTAATGGTTACATCCATCAATTTATTAAAAGAGTGTAGTATCCTTAAAAGATAGTCATATGTCATTGCGGATTATTTTTTAGACCTATGAAAGATATACAATATGTAGTGAATTGTTCTGTTATATCTCGAAAGGATTAAGAAGCGTTTTTGATGAAAGATTGCAGGATAGCACGACCATTCCGAATTATCATGAATACAATCGTCATATTTCAACCAATTCACACAAACTTAATCACTTGAATCACTCCGTATATAGGTGAAAATCATATTAAAATACATTCAGTATAGTTTTATTCCGATCAAACAGACATACAAAAAAAATACGGCGGGGAACTTTGTTTCATAATGTGTAGTGATAATTTATAATTTTTAATGATTTTCTAAATGTTGTTTTCAAAATAAGTAGTTGTATGTACTTTTCGATTAAGAATTCAGGATTATTTTTCGAAATAAGAAAATAATTTGAATTGACAGTAGTTACAAGATGAAGCTGACCGAATATTGTTAAGAATCAATATTTAATACATATGGTCTTTTATTTAGCGCTTCCTATCATCAAATTTTAATAAAACAAAGTTTAACTCTGGCGCATACTCCCCACAAAAAAATGTCTAACGGGGTCAAATCGCACGATTTCGGTGGCCAGTTCACATCACCTCTACATGAGATGACCATACCCTCAAATCGCTCGTGCAGAATATCAAATGTGGCATGAGCTCTGTGTGGCACATAGCGCCGTCCTAATACAACCAC